>ML685808.1:11259351-11306324 GCA_007922175.1 Pelusios castaneus
GTAGCTCTGGGGGGGACTGGATGTTGCAGTGTACCAGGGGGACGGGTGGCCTTCAAAGAAATTCTTTGAAGGACTACAGGGTGTGGGAGGCAGACACGGCTGAACTGTATGGAGTGGAGCCCATACATTAATCGCCTGAGTCTGCAAAGCAATCATGCTCTTGAGCAGTTCTGTTTGCTCCTTCATCACGCTTATCAGTTCGTCCCTGTGTTTCTGCCTCCTCTGTTGGGATTCCTCTCTCCAGGCTCGATTCTCCCTCGCGGATTCCTGTGCTGTTTTCAGCAGGTCCTGAAACATATCCTCCCTGTTTCTTCGAGCACGCCGCCGAATGTTTCTCAGGTGGTCAGCTGGGGTAAACACTGGCCTTGTGAAGGTCGAATCTAAAAAAAATAATAATAATAAAGATGTTGTTAACACATAGCCTAGATAACCAATGTAACCTTCCAGTAGCACATTCCACTGGAAGGTGCAGGGCAGTCAACATCCGATGCTTTGCTGAAGCGGACAAGGTATGTCCTAATAGAAAGCTTACTGGGGGCTAACATTCTGCACAGGGCACACAGATGGAACCCGATATCTCTCTCCTCAGAGCGCCCCTGCCAGCTAGAATACATATCCTACATGCCACCGGTTGCAAGCCAGGACCGTATGCTGCTGCACTGTGTGCTGCCATGGTTCCCAGGGCTGTGCTTTGCAGCTGGCGAGGCAGAGTATCCGTCTTTGGGAGCGTAGACACAAACGCTCTCCCATCTAACCTGAGTAGTAGGCTCTGGAGGTACATCAAGGAAACCTTTACTGACCTAAATACAGATGATTTTTTGACAATCACTGCTTGTGTTGATGCACTTCTAATGAATGCAGAGTAAAGAGCGTGCACAGTGGGGACCGAGACAGCAAGCACCCCCACCCCAGACAATGATATTTTAGCAGAAGCCATAGCTGCACGAAAGAGAAACTTACCAGAACCCCCCTCTGCCGCCTCAGAGGACACGCTGCAATTCATGTCTTGGGTGGACGTCTCAGCGGGGGTGCAGAAGAGCTCCTGGCTACATGCTGTTGCGCTTTCCTCCAGGTCATCCTCCATCTCCTCCTCGATCACGTCCTCATCCTGCTTGGGTCTGGCATTCACTGGATGAGGGGGGGCCGATGTGTCCATGGGACTCTTTGCAGTGGTTGTGGGGTCCCCACTGAGGATGGCTTCTATCTCCTTATAGTACCTGCATGTAGCAGGCGCTGATCCCGAACGGCGGTTTGCCTCCTTCGCTCGGTGATAGGTTATTCTTAGCTCCTTCACCTTTGATCTGCACTGCACAGTGTCTCTATCATAACCTCTCTCTGACATGGCCTGAGAAATTATGCCAAATGTATCATAATTTCGCCTGCTGCCGCGTAGCTGCGCCTGCACAGCGGACTCTCCCCAGATGCTGAACAGGTCCAGCACCTCTGCCATGCTCCAAAGGGGTGCGCGTCTTCCACGACGGGCCGCCATTGCTACTGAAGATCGGAGCTGCACTCCACTCCACAAGGAAGAGAACAGGAAGTGAAACAGACGAGAAATTTGAAAATCCCGGGAATCTGATCAGGGCGGGGACTGTTTCATCACGGCCACCGAGCGGGTGGGGTGAAGACCAGAGAGGACGACTTTGGAATGCTGGGACAGTACCAGAGGCCAATCATTGCACGGTAAGCATACACACGAGTGGAAAGGCGCAACAGCTGTTCCGCGTTAACTGCTACCACCCTCGTCGAGGTGGTTTTTGTATTGCGCTACAACAAGGCAGTTAACGCGCAACAGCCCTATTGCACGTGTGTACGCTGTTGTTGGTATCGCGCGGTAATGATTGTTAATGCGCGATAAAGTGATCGTGTGTACAAGGGCTGAGACATGCGCTTAATTTTTCCCATAGATGTCCGCAACATAATTACTTACTTTGCCTACATATCTGGACACATAATGAAAGGCTCTTCATAACTTCTAATTTGGGGTGTAATCTTAGTGACCCTTTGTGAGTCTTAGAATTTGTTTTGGGGATTTCATTAAGATTATCTATTTTTATATTTTGAACGGTTTTATTTTGAAGTTTGACACAAATCAGTCTAACATTTCCCTCAAGATCTTAACTATTCAGTCATCATCTTTTATTGTGGATTCATTCCTCTGTAAAGTCAGTCTGTTTTTTTCCTAAAACCTTCAGTATATAGATAATTTATTCCTCTGGTTTTAATGGGTATTGATATATTGAACCACTTTTTAAGGTGAGTCCTATTTAGCCATATGTTTATTGATGTGCTTTTACTTTCTCTGATGTCATGTTTGTTCCCCATATTCATAGGGCTCAAGGGACAGATTCTGATCCCCTTACTCATGGTGACCAACACCATGCTCCACAGGCAACCCCATTGAAATTAAATGGCACTACTAGAACAGTAAAATACTATTTAATATGAGTAAGATTATCAGAATCTGGGCTCATGCAATTAAATTATTGAATTCATTTAACCATTTTAATAGATTCTATATGATATTAATTTCATTAGTGCCAGCTCCTTCCTCTTCCTTACTTCTACAGTAAAGAAAAGAAGCGACAGAGAGAGATTTTGGATTTTTAGCCCCCCTGGCTCTTAGTACTGCTGTTCTGGCATTGATACAATTTCCTGCTTTTAAGTATTAGTTCAGGATCCTGATCAATGGAAGGAAGGAAAGAAGCAGAACACACACCCTGGACTTCAGAAAAGCAGATTTTGGCTCCCTTAGGGAGCTGATGGGCAGGATCCCTTGGGAGGCGGATCTGAACAGGAAAGGTGTCCAAGAGAGCTGGCTGTATTTTAAAGAAACCTTGTTAAAGGCACATGAAGATAACATTCCGATGTGCAGAAAGAACAGCAAATGTGGACGGTGACCAGCGTGGTTTAGCAGGGAACTCTGCAGTGAGCTGAAACATAAAAGGGAAGCTAACAAGAAGTGGAAGCTTGGACACATGACGAGGGAGGCGTATAAAGATATTGCTCGGGACTGCAGGGATAAAATCAGAAAGGCCAAAGGACAATGGGAGTTGCAGCTAGCAAGAGATGTGAAGGATAACAGAAAGGGGTTCTATAAGTATATCAGCAACAAGAAAAGGATCAGGGGTGGTATAGGTCCCTTACTGAATGGGGCAGGCATTCTTGTGGTGGATGATACGGAAAAGGCTGAAGTACTCAATGCTTTTTTTACTTCAGTCTTCACAGGGAGGGCCAGCTCCCAAGCTACTACACAGGGTAACGCAGAATGGAGAGAAGAGCGGCCCTCGGTGATGGAAAGTCAGGTTAGGGAACACTTAAAGAAATTGGATATGCACAAGTCCATGGGGCCGGATGAACTGCATCTGAGGGGGCTGAGAGAGTTAGCTGATGTGATTGCAGAGCCGCTGGCCATTATCTTTGAGAACTCGTGGCAAACGGGGGTGGTCCCGGAGGATTGGAAAAAAGCAAATATAGCACCTATCTTCAAGAAAGGGAAAAAGGAGGATCCGGGGAACTACAGACCGGTCAGCCTCACCTCAATCCCTGGGAAAATCATGGAGCAGGTCCTCAAAGAATCCATCCTGAAACACTTGGAGGAAAATAGAGTGATCAGGAACAGTCAACATGGATTCACCAAGGGCAAATTGTGCCTGACCAACCTGATTTCCTTCTATGATGAGATTACTGGATTTATGGATGCGGAAAGAGTCGTTGACGTGGTATGCCTTGACTTTAGCAAGGCTTTTGATACGGTTTCCCACACCATTCTCGTCAGCAAGTTAAGGAAGTATGGGTTGGATGAGTGGACCGTAAGGTGGATCGAAAACTGGCTAGATCAACGGGCTCAGCGGGTAGGAATCAATGGCTCGATGTCTGGTTGGCAACCAGTAATGAGTGGAGTGCCCCAGGGGTCAGTCCTGGGGCCGGTTCTATTCAACATCTTCATTAATGATCTTGATGATGGAATAGACTGCATGCTTAGTAAGTTCGCGGATGATACCAAGTTGGGGGGAATGGTAGATACTCTGGAGGGCAGGGACAGGATCCAGGGAGACTTGGACAAATTGGAACACTGGGCCAAAAGAAACCTCATGAGGTTCAACAAAGACAAGTGCAAAGTCCTGCACTTAGGACGAAAAAATCCCATGCACTGCTACAGGCTGGGGACCAATCGGCTAAGTAGCAGCGCTGTAGAAAAGGACCTGGGGGTTATGGTGGAGGGGAAGATGAATATGAGCCAACAGTGTGCCCTTGTTGCTAAAAAGGCCAATGGCATATTAGGCTGCATCAGTAGGCGTATTGCCAGCAGATCGAGGGATGTGATAATTCCCCTCTATTCGACGCTGGTCAGGCCACATCTGGAATACTGTGTCCAGTTTTGGGCTCCCCACTACAGAAAGGATGTGGACAAATTAGAAAGAGTCCAGCGGAGGGCTACAAAAATGATTAGGGGGCTGGGGCACATGACTTATGAGGAGAGACTGAAGGAAGTAGGCTTATTTAGTCTACAGAAGAGAAGACTGAGGGGAGATTTGATAGCAGCCTTCAACTACTTGAAGGGGTGCTCCAAAGAAGAGGGAGGTAGGCTGTTCTCGATGGTAACAGAGGACAGAACAAGGAGCGATGGTTTCAAATTACAGCTGGGGAGGTCAAGGTTGGATATTAGGAAAAACTTTCTCACTAGGAGGGTGGTGAAACATTGGAATGGGCTATCTAGGGAGGTGGTAGAATCTTCATCTTTGTAGATTTTTAAGGCCCGGTTAGACAAAACCCTGGCTGGGGTGATTTAGTGGGAGTGGTCCTGCTTTTTAGCAGGGGGTTGGACTAGATGACCTCGTGAGGTCCCTTCCAACCCTATTATTCTATGATTCTATGATTATATTAGGCACAGCTGAGCATATAACTATAACTTCTATTCTTCTCTATGTAGATATACACATCATGTAATGAAATGTAAACAGCCTATGCTGCACCATATATTTTATATCAGCTACTGAAATTCAGACATTATATAATTCTGAGTAAAGCATATCCATTATATATGGAAATGAGTCATCACTAATGTGCCTTTTGCCTATGCTCCCAGAAGGTCTTTCCAGGATATTTATACCCTGATCCAGCAAAGCACTTAAGCATGTGCTTAAGTTTTTAGCACATGAGCAGTGCCACTGAAATCAATGGAATTGGCTCACATGCTTATAGCTAGACACATGCTTCTGTGCTTTGTTGGATCAGGGTCTTATTGCTGTTATTGATGGAGAAATGTCAACCTCCACTTAGATAGTAATGTTTAGAGTAGCTGACAGGAGTCAAATATATGGCTTCTGTTTTCACTAAAACTCTTTCTTTCTGTTATGTTGTACCCAGAATTCATTTTTAACTGGGAGATGCTCCATCTGCCTGTCCAGCCAGAAATGCCAAAGTAAAACAGCAAAATAAAACCTCCGTATATTTTGCCTGTGTTTCTTAATAAGAGGGTTTGTTTTGCAAAAATTAAATCACTGTAACATCTTATTAACTTCAATAATGTTGATTTTAAACATGATTTTTACTTACTAAAAATAGCATAAAATGTAGGAAACAACATAAGCCTATGCAATCCCCAAATATAGAGCTATTAACAAAAGACTTGTTTTAACACAATGTTGCTGAGGCTTTATTAAACATTATTTTTAAAAAAACTTTTCCCCAAGTGAAAGATTTTCACTTGTGTATGTCTTGCTGGCCTTTGTAACCCAGACACCATTGTATCCAAACTTGTCTTGGGTACACACATGTTGCATCCATCTCCAAAGTGAATCCCATTCAGGCCATCGGAGACGATACTTGGGGGTATGCGGGTTACATCCCCTCCCCAGATTACTACTTGTCTTGTAAGAAGCATGCTCATATGGACAGAACATGCTCAATAACACTGCTGAAGCTGGCTGCCCTCACTCTGCCCTCCCTCCTTCTCCCCCTCTACTACCAGTGGGCGTACAGGCCATCTCTGGGCCATCCTAAAACTTATACCATCCCTGCTGGCTGGTTGTTTTTGATGAAGACACTATAATCACAGTCACAGCCTGGTCTCCAAGAATGAAATATCCTGTGGTCTCACAGCCCATAGTAGGAACCCTTAATGTCCTGCTAGCCACTACACTGTGAAAGCAAAGAAGCCATTTCCACATTGAAGCTGAGCTAAATTAATTTGTCTGCTACTAATCTCAGGCTTATTCTACACGATCAAATTAGAGCGCAACTTCTGAACTGCGCTGTAAGAAGCACGTGGATTTTATTGCGCTGTACCTTGTACACACGTCGCTCCTTGTTACGTCACAGGATTCCTCGCTGTGATGCGCATTAGCGAACTGAATTCTGGGCACGTATCCCAGTGTTCCACTTTCCCTGAGTACGCGCTTGGAGTCAGCCTGCAGCTTCTCCCCTCACACAGTCTCTGTGTCTTTGTTGTAAACAACTGCTGACAGCCCCTCCTCCCACTGTCCTGTTGGGAGATTCTCTTCACTTCAACCTGAGCCAGGGAGGGTATTAGCATTCCCTTTGTCATGTAAACCTCCAGCTACTGTGCTAGAGAGAGTTCTGAGAGTCTGAACCCTGTATCATGCTTCACATCTGGACATACATGTTGCATCCCGTCACATCTCCCCTCTGTAGGCGGGGACAGTTTTGTCACTGCCAAAGAGAGGGTGGGGGGAAGCACAGAGAGGACGGCTTGGGAATGATGGGACATTTCCGGAGGCAGATCAATGCGCGGAAAGCGAACACACGAGCACAAACGTGCAGCAGCTGATACGCAACAGCTGTTACCACTCTCGCCGGAGTGGTTGTTGGAATGCGCAGCAACAAGGCGCTTAGTGCGCAGCAACAACATTTCACGTCTGTACAGTTTGCTTCTTAACGCGCGGTAATGTTTTTTAATGCGGATTACGGTGCTCGTGTAGGCAAGCCCTCATATGCTCCCTGTGGATCTCATGAGAGGACAAACCTGGTATAAATTCATTAATCTGCAGTGATTTCTCTCAACAACCCAAATGTAAAAAGAATTTGAACTAATGCAAATGATGCTGAGCAATAGACACGTTAACAAGAAATGAGCAAAGAAAAAAAATCAAGAGGAGACATACATTATCTGTTTCCCAAAGCTCTCTGATGATCTAAAAGATATACAGATTTTATACTCTGCTCTATGCAGACTTTAGGAGCCATTTCTGCATACATTATTAACAACATGAGAATTATACCTGTTGACAACAGCTGGTTTTACTTTTCAGGAATTTGGAGAGCTAATTATGACATATCCTTAACATCACTATTACAGAGGGGTCTAAAATGTAATGAGTTACTTGATTCTGTTCTAAATCTTCTCCCTCTCTAGTTTCCCATTCTTTTCCCATGGCCCTTCAAATCTCCATATCAAGCATCTTCATCTTTATCTCTAAAGAAGACTGTAAGTGTGATGTCAGTAAAGTAACAAATGGCAAACTGTCTGGTCATATATCTATGTATGAGTCTTAAATATATTTGTATGGCATTTAAACTTGATATCCTGAATTCTTTTGAGACACCTCTGACAATGCGCAGGAATTGCAAATAGAATATTTTGAAACACATGGTGTTCTAGTAAAAATAATCTCTATTCCTTAAACATATTAAGGTAATCTTCCCCCCCCCCCCCCCCCCAATGATCACATTACCAAAAGCCCCTAAATTAATACAAATAATACTTCAGTTGACAACCCTTGGAAATACAGATAGATTTAATACAAATGCCCTCTCCTCTTGAATCAGTCCAAAAGCTTGTTGTGACTTCAGCAAACTATGGGTGCATTTTCTTTCTACATATTACAGAGAGCCAGAATAGCAGAAAAGGGACTTCTCTTAGCTATCATTTTAGTCCCCTTTGTTTCATCACTTTAGCTGATGCCTAGCTATGCACCCAATAGCAGGTCTCTTTATACAACGTTGCCGGAGCTACACCATGGATCAGGCAAAGCTTCCTAGGAGGCCCCAAACTCAATCTCAAACTGAGTTTGAACTGTACTTGATCTAGTTTGTTGTGTCTGCTGCCCTCTAGCGTTTCAAAGCACTAATTATTTATCTCAGGCAACATGCATTGCCGTTGGTAGTAAAATTAACAGTTCAAAAGTGCAGGGCTTTTTTTGTGAGGGTACTCAGGGGTGCTGAATACCGGCACCTTTCTTTTGTGATGGTACTCAGCGGTACTGAGTACCGGCACCTTTTTTTCCAAGCGATGTGGCCCCAGCTCCTGCCTCCGCCACCAACGGCCCCAGGCCCTGGCTGAGTACCGGCACTGTTTTTTTTTTTAACAGTGAGAAAGCAGCCTACTCGCTGATATCCTGTCTCCCTGGCTGCAGCAGAGAAATCACATGCACCTGCAGCCCTGTGTGCTCCACGGCTGCGTCTACACTGGTAAATTAAGTCGACTTAAGCTTGGCTTAAGTCGACTTAATTGGCCCTGCATCTACACTATACTTTGCTTAAGTCGACTTAAGCAGCTTGCTTAAGTCGACTTAACAAAATAAAGTCGACTTAATGAAAATTAAGTCGACTTTATTAAACCACCTTTCTACTTGACTAAGGCTTAATTCGACTTTTTAAAGTCGAATTAAGCCAGTGTAGCCCTGGGGTAGCCCTAAGTCGACTTAGGGCTACCCCAGGACTACACCAATGCCCTCCCTGCCGGGGGGGCACAGGGGGAGCCTGGCATGCTCCCCAAAGGGCAGGGCATGTGGGCAGGGTGTGACACTGTCTGGATTTAGGGAAGTATTTATGATATTATTTTCAATGGATATCTCATAAATGCTATAAGCCATAGGAATTATGTCATGTTTGGTATCAACAGAAAGGTAGTAATTTTCTGGGAATGATTATATAGTTTATGTCTAGGAATTCTATTTCGATTAGAAGTTAGAATTTGATGTTATATCTATACTTTAACTTACGTTAATACCATTGTGTCCTTAATGTTTAGGAATGTGCCAGGACAATGGTCCCAGGGAGTTACCTGATGAGCCATTAAGGACACAATGGTTGTATTCCTTATGCCCTTAATGGCTCATCAAGTAACTCCCTGAGACCATTGTCCTGGCACATTCCTAAACATTAAGGACACAATGGCTTTAACGTAAGTTAAAGTATAGATATAACACCAAATTTTAACTTCTAATTGAAATAGAATTCCTAGACATAAACTATATAATCATTCCCAGCAAATTACTACCTTTCTATTGATACCAAACATGACATAGCTCCTATGGATTATAGAGCATTTAGGATATATGAATAGAAAATAATATCATAAATGCTTCCCTAAATCCAGACAGCATCACACCCTGCCCACATGCCCTGCCAGGGTCTCTGTCTCCCTTTGCCCCATTGCACACAAGGGATGCCCCCCACCACCACCGTGGACCTGCCCAAGGTCCCCCTAACCCCTAGAAGTCAACCTAGAGCGTCCACTGTGGACGCTCTAGGTCATCTTTGTAAGTTCCCCTTTAAGTCAACTTTAATTTTAAGTGTAGACACACTAAGTCGACTTAACTAAGTCGACTTTAAGTCAACTTAGTTAAGTCGACTTAGTTAAAGTCAACTTAAAAGTGCAAGTGTAGACATAGCCATAGTTACCATAGTTACCACTTTTGGGACTACTCTTAGCATTGTAACTTTGTCCATGATCAAAGTCTTACTGGAGGAAGCTAACCCCATCACAGTAACAATTATAAGGCACCTTTTACCGGAGATTTTCAAAGTGCACTTCCCAGTCTGCTAGTCTCTCCACACCACTGAGAGGCTGGTAATTTTATATCCATTTTATAGGTGACTTTAAACTGATGTGCTGAGAGTTTAATTAAATACACTCTGCAGGGTTACCGAGTGTCATTTGCAGATTTGTCAATGGAAAGCAGAAATGCTGGATTCCATTTCCCTGTTCTAACCACTAGATGATAATAATAGCACAGGATGTTAGGTAATCATTTTGTTGCACAAAATAAAAAAGTTTTCAAAGAGGGATTTCAAGGCTCTTTGCAGAGTAAGTCAAAGATTTACATAATGAGCGAATTTCTACATTCCAGAGTACACACTGGTAAACCCCTTAATGCAAAATAGAACAATAAGAAAGAATTGCCATACTTTTGCAACCAATATTAGGACATCACTGTCCAACCCATGAGAACAGTGAACTACCAAAACAAACAAGGAGTCTTATGGCACTTTCAAAGACTAGCAAATTTATTTATCACATGAGCTTTCATGGGAGGAAATCCCACTTCGTCAGATGCTTGAAGATGGAGACCTTACAGAATGGGAGCAAAATAAATGCAGGGAAGTGTAAGTCATAGGATCAGGTTAGACAGTTACTGCAAATCAAAGCAGTTGTTCAGATTCAAACAGTGCAGAACAGCAATTAGCACTGAGGTGGGAGGGGGCGGGAAAAGGAAAGCAAAATTACCTATTGTAATGGGGAAAAAACCCAAACAACTGATGAAGTGGGATTTCTCCCACGAAAGTTCATGCGATAAATACATTTGTTAGTCTTTAAAAGTGCCACCAGACTACTTGTTTGTTTTGCTGAATTAGACTAACACATCTACCCCTTTGGAACCAGTGAACTACCAAGCACTCACACTCGTTCTAATTAAATAGTTAATAATTTTCCAAGGATCAATATAATAATGGATAAAGCAGATACAAAGCATTGAATGAATACAATACAAGGAATTCCAATTGCATAAAGTGACTTGAAGTTTAAGAAATCAGTCCAGAACTTGTAACATTTTGGAAATGACAGGATTTAAAGATCTTGTAGAAAACACTGATACAAAAGTATGGAAGCTCATTATAGCTTAATTAGAGATCCATAATGATTCATAGAATCATAGAATCATAGGGTTGGAAGGGACCTCATGAGGACATCTAGTCCAAGCCCCTGCTAAAAGCAGGACCACTCCCACTAAATCATCTCAGCCAGGATATTGTCTATCCAAATCTTAAATATCTCAAAAGACAGAGATTCCTCCACGTCCCTAGGTAACCCATTCCAATGCTTCACCACCCTCCTAGTGAGAAAGTTTCCCTAATATCCAACCTCGACCTCCCCAGCTGCAAATTGAAACAATTGCTCCTTGTTCTGTCCTTTGTTACTACTGAGAACAGCCTAGCTCCCTCTTCTTTGGAGCACCCCTTCAAGTAATTGCAGGCTGCTATCAAATCCCCCACTAGTCTTCTCTTGTGTAGACTAAATAAGCCTAGTTCCTTCAGTCTTTCCTCATACATCAGGTGTCCCAGCCCCCTAATCATTTTTGTAGCCCTCCGTTGGACTCTTTCTAATTTGTCCACATCCTTTCTGTAGTGGGGAGCCCAAAACTGGACACACTATTCCAGATGCGGCCTGACCAGTGCCAAATAGAGGGGAATAATCACATCCCTCGATCTGCTGGCAACGCTCCTACTGAGGCAGCCCAATAAGCCATTGGCCTTTTTGGCAACAAGAGCACACTGTTGACTCATATCCAGCTTCCCATCCACCATAACCCCCAGGTCCTTTACTACACTGCTGCTACTTAGCTGATCAGTCCCCAGCCTGTAGCAGTACATGGGATTTTTCTGTCCTAAGTGCAGGACTTTACACTTGTGCTTGTTGAACCTCATGAGATTTCTTTTGGCCAAGTGTTCCAATTTGTCTAGGTCTCCCTGTATCCTGCCCCTGCCCTCCAGCGTGTCTACCATTCCCCCCAGCTTGGTGTCATCTGTGAACTTACTGAGCGTGCAATCTATTCCATTTTCCAGATCATTAATGAAGATGTTGAACAGAACCAGCCCCAGGACCCACCCCTGGGGCACTCCACTCATTACTGGTTGCCAACTAGTCATTGAGCCATTTTTTCGTACCTGCTGAGCCTGATGATCTAGCCACTCATCCAACCCATACTTCCTTAACTTGCCGATGAGAATGCTGTGGGAAACCGTATCAAAAGCCTTGCTAAAGTCAAGGCATATCACATCGACGACTATTCCCGCATCCACAAATTCAGTCATATCATCACAGAAGACAATCAGGTTGGTCAGGCACAATTTCCTCTTGGTGAATCCATGTTGACTGTTCCTGATCACTCTATTTTCCTCCAAGTGTTTCAGGATGGATTCTTTGAGGACCTGCTCCATGATTTTCCCAGGGATTGAGGTGAGGCTGACTGGTCTGTAATTCCCCGGATCCTCCTTTTTCCCTTTCTTGAAGATAGATGCTATATTTGCCTTTTTCCAATCCTCCGGAACCTCCCCCGTTCCCTATGAGTTTTCAAAGATAATGGCCAGTGGCTCTGCAATCACATCTGCTAACTCCCTCAGCACCCTTGGATGCAGTTCATCCAGCCCCATAGTCTTGTGCACATCCAATTTCTTTAAGTAGTCCCTAACCTGACCTTCCATCACCGAGGGCTGCTCTCCTTCTCTCCATTCTGCGTTACCCAGTGTAGTAGCCTGGGAGCTGACCCAACCTGTGAAGACTAAAGTAAAAAAAACATTGAGTACTTCAGCCTTTTCTGCACCATCCACCATGAGGTTACCTGCCCCATTCAGTAAGGGACCTACACCATCCCTGATCCTCTTCTTGTTACTGACATACTTGTAGAACTCCTTCCTGTTATCCTTCACATCCCTTGCCAGCTGCAACTCCAATTGCCCTTTGGCCTTTCTGATTTTATCCCTGCAGTCCCGAGCAATATCTTTATATGTCTCCCTAGTCATCTGTCCAAGCTTCCACTTCTTGTAAGCTTCCCTTTCATGTGTCAGCTCAATGCAGAGTTCTCTGCTAAGCCACGCTGGGCGCCTTCCACATTTGCTGTTCTTTCTGCACATCGGAATGGTATCTTCCTTAAAATACAGCCAGCTCTCTTGGACGCCCTTCCCCTTCAGATTAGGCTCCCAAGGGATCCTGCCCATCAGTTCCCTAAGGGAGCCAAAATCTGATTTTCTGAAGTCCAGGGTGTGTGTTCTGCTTCTTTACTTTCTTCCTTTGATCAGCATCCTGAATTCCACCATCTCATGGTCACTGCTGCACAGGTTGCCATTCACTTCTACTTCCCTGACCAATTCTTCTCTGTTTGTGAGCAGCAGGTCGAGAAGTGCAAGGCCCCTAGTTGGTTCTTCCAGCATTTGTACCATACATATGTATTCATATAATATTAAGATCCTCAGCTTCCATGAGCGCAAATTTACTACCATATCAGAATTAACATTTTCATGGGACTCAAATTGATTTCCTGCTGGTAATTCCCAGATGCTCAGCCCTAGTCTACACTGCCGTCAGTTTTTGGCAGCAGTCAAAGGGAGATACGCAAGGTACGTAAAATACCTTGCATATCTCCATTCAACTTAGTAACTGCCCTGTAATGCAAGGAAGTCCAACAGTAAGGAAAAGAAAAGAAAAGAAAAGTTAACAATCACAGTGTTTGACTAATGACACCCTTGTGGCTAAACTGCACATCTGTCTGCTAGAACATGAGCCAGCTTTGCTGACTTACCTCCATTTGCGCCCAGAGTGTCAGTCAGAATTGAGAACATGTTTTGTTTTACATAACTGGGCTGCATTTGAGAAAGATGCTGTTTTTCTCTTTCCCCCAGGAAGGGGAAGCTTCAATGAAAAACTGAATCAAATTCCTACAGATCTCTGGCTTCTCCAACTGGCTGTAAAGATACAGAAAATAGCTCTGGTTTCCCACAGCTCTGGCCTGACCCCATCCACACATTGGACAGCTAATAATAATATTTCATCAGAAGAAATTCTCCAGGCCTCTGCCCAAAGGCCTCTCGTCACCTAAAGAAAATATCAATAAACAAATCTGCCAGAAAACTGACAACAGGAGATTCTGTTTCCCAAAAAAGGAGTCTTAAAGAGAACCACAGCCACAAATTCCTCTCTGGAGGAAAACTCCAGACACCCGCCGAAATGAAAATGAATTCCATGAATTCCTGACGTGGGTTCCCAACAGAGAGGAGCCCAGACCTCCCTCCTCTCCATCCTGTATCTTGGGAATTCAGTAGTTCTGCCCTTCACGAACTTATCGCAGAGTAGTGCACAAACCCATCCTCTCTCCCTGAGCTGAACCTAATTATCCATTCATGTGTCTTTTGACCATGGCCATGTGAGTCTTGAGGAATCCACCCTTCGCTAAGAAACACACAGCAGAGATGGAAAAGCAGGAAAACAGTTAAGCAATACTTAGCTTTACGCACATGCTGAAGTCCCATTCATTTCCAGTTAAGATTCAGCAATTTGAAGTCACACACCCTTCCTGGATCAGGATACTTTCCTGAATCAGGATCTAAAAGAGGACTGTAAGGCTGGGCTGGGGACAAGGCCATGTCTAGATGCTGAGTGGGCAGCATGCTGCATCCTCTCCAAGGTTGGTGGATCTTCTGCTCTAACGTGCACACCGGCGTTCATTACAATGGAGGATTTTGTTGTCTGCTGCATGACAGACTCTCATGGGTGCACAGGACGGGCCATATTTGAAACTGTTCCAAATACATGCCAGTAAACTAGATTTTAACCTAGGATTTATAATACCACTGGTGCCCCTATGAAGCAGTTCATGTGCAAATAGCAACCCCACAAGCTGTCACCTTAACTGAACAGCCACACAGCACAACTAAAATAACAGAAATTCCCCACTTGTCCTATAGATCCATCATCTTCTTCCAGTCAATGTCCACTTTCCCAACATCCTTCTTTGAAAGATGAGCCTGACGGCATGCCTTGAAGGTCAACAAAATCAGGTTATTTTGAAAGGAGGGGAGTTTCCATAGGAATGGGGCTTTCATGGAGTACACCTCAGCAGTCCCCTCCCTTTTGTACTGAAGGGGGTCTGGCTTGAGTACATCCACAGGCTATAATTGTTGCAGTATGGTGTGGAGGAAGAGAGCTGGCTTCTTGGGTAGGAAGGTGTCTGGCCATTTAGGAATTTATAGGTCAATATCAACACCTTAAATTTCAATTAGAAACTCACTGTTAGGCAGTCCACATTATAAAGCAGTGTCTGAATTTGTTAGCAGTGATGTTCTGTTTACCGAGCAGGCTGCTGCATTTTGCACTAGATGTAGCTTCTAGTAGATTTAAGGATAGCCCCAAGCAGAGTTCACGTTAGCTGAATCCCCTAAGGACAAAGGCGGGAATTACAGTGACAGAATCCTTATGGGAAAGAAAATGTCATAGATCAACTAAAACATTCAAACTTATGGGGTTCAGAAATCTACAAATAGAATATGATCAACATGAAAAAATCTGCATTTGTAAATACAAGTTCCGAAGACACAGCTGAACTCCTACAATTCTTCTCTAGAAACAATTCACAATGTTACTCACAAGTTTTTACCTTTTAGAAGTGGCTTTTAGCTTTTATTGTAGGGATCCTGCCCTCCAAAAGGGAATGGAATGGGTGGTGTAATAATTTCATGTTGTAAAACACTTTGAAATTCACATTATTTCCTCATTATTAGACAGCAAAGCTAAGCTGCAAAGAACTTCCCTCTACACAAGAGTCATGCTTTCCATTAAGCATTACATGTCATTCATTCCCTTCATAAAAAAGTACAAATAAAGAAGATGTGTAGGAAATTACAGAGAGGTTTCTGTTTAGATGTTAATAATGACACAGGCAGATTGACTATAGGAAGAATACTGCAGCTAACTACCCCAAGTCTTCTGTGTCAAGGGGTTAAAATGATAGAAAGTCCATCCCATACTCAAAGCAGGATTGGCCTCTACTGCAATGTCTAGTGCTTTCTCTAGTCTACATTATTAAAGCTAAAGTAAATGTATTATATAAATCAGACTAGATCAGTGATTTTCAGCTTTTCATTTGCAGATTCCAAAAAAATTTCAAATTTCAACTGGAGATGTGGACCCGTTTGGAAATCTTAGTTTCTTAATACACTGTAACAGCAGTTCTCAACCACTGTGTCGGGACACAATACAGTGTTGCCACTCTGCGCTGTGTCATGGAGAGCCAGGTGAGGGGGCTGGATTCAGCTTGGTATGGGGTGGGCTGGTGTGTCCTGTAGGGTTGCGCCTGCCACCAAGCGTGTCGCAATCCACCAAAGGTTGAGAACACCGCACTATAAGATTCCAGGAGATATTCATTTGCTGGATAGTCTCTCTCAGTAGTCTTGGATTTCAGTTTCTTCACAGAGGATAGAAGGTCTCTTGCTTTTTCAGTCACAACCCACCATCGTTCCTCTGTAAGGACTGAATTCTCTACATACAATCAGTCACTTACAATACTGCTGTAACTTTACTGCTCTCTGGTAAGTATTTACGCCTCTACTCTTCTTCAGGGCCCAATGACACCCCCCTGTAATCAGGTGCATGGCGGGTTAGCATGCCTAGTGCCCCCATTCAATGGGTTGGTCTTACAGTGCTGGTTCCCCTTTACTCAAAAGTGCAGTGAGCAATTCAGGTGATTCAAGTCCTATCTGTGGAGAGGGCAGTGTAGGGGAGCTTGAGCCCACCAAGGCTCTGACCCAGGGCCCTAGGAGGGTCAACAGTGTCACCCCTCCCCCCCAGGCATCCTCTTACCTATCTCCCTGGGTCACTTCCTGCTGCTGCTTTCTTCTCACAGCTTTCAGTCCCAGATAAGGTGGAAAGAAAAGGATAAGGTAATCAAACCAACTGGGCTCAGCATACAGTCTCACTCCCTCAGGGAAGCTTCCCTAGCACTCTTCATAGGAGCCTTCAGGGTAGGTCTATCCTGCTCCCCAGCCTCCCCCTTCTTAATGGGGCCACTCACATACCAGCCCCTTCTCTAGTTGGAGCATGGTTTGCAGGTCTGGAAAGGCAAGGTTATCTGGCTCACTACTGTCCTTTAATCTCTTCAAGCCCAGTGTGGCTTCAACACCCCTCACATTCTGTGGATGAGTTCAACTGAGATTCAGTATTCCCAGTAAGTCTAATATACCTATTGTCACCATTGCAGGGTAACTGCACCTGTCTTCTCTCTAGATAGTCATTCAAAGGCACCCTCATAAGGTTTCTGGTTCTCAGACGTCACCTCTCTTGGGTGGAGACCCAGGTCTCGCCCCCTTCTACCTGGGTTTTAAGGCTGCACAGCTCCCAGCGCTATACTATTATATCCCCCACAAGCTAGTCTGCCAGAAGGCGAGGCCTGTGCTTTTCTTTTGTTTCTGAGCTTTCTGATTACAAATTACAAATCTTTCTGAGCTTGAGTGATTACAAATTACAGCACTCTCTAAGCAAGCCCATTTATTTGTAAGGCTAAAGCATTACAGCAGTGAGGTGGAGTGACCTCCCTCCAAGGGTGACTAGGAGGAACCAGTGCCTGCTGCATGGTGGGTGGAGCCAGGTTGTGCCCACCTCCATCCTGGGAACAGAGGGGCAGGGAAGAAAGTATAAGAGGTAGGGCCTCCAGCTCAGTTGGGCCAGATACATTGAAGGAGGCAGATGCCCTTGCTTTGTTGCTGTCTGCCAAATACCCAGAGGAGCTGCTGGGTCTGCCATCCACCATATACCTCAAGGAGATGGAGGTGAGCCATATAACCACACTGGAATAGGAAGTAGCCCAGGAAAACCAGACTTTAGTCTGGTTGTGGTACTGGGAGTTGAGTCAGTGTGTTGTAGTGGGATCCCCACTCACTCAGCAGTGGAATCACTTGTCACTGCTAGGGCCCTGAGCTAAGACCTGGTGGAATAGTGTGGGCCAAGTCCCTTGGTCACCTGCTGCCAACCCCACCCCTGTGGAGCAGCCTACTCGCCTGAGGCTGGAAGTCCTTCATTTGTTTGTAGTCTGAACCAAATGGGAAGCTAGGCTAAAGAGTGCCAACTGTTTTGCCCTGCCTAGAGGGCTAGAGCCTGATTCTGGTTGCCCTCTACCCAAGAGAGCTTGTGTGATAGATGGCTAGATATCTTCCCAAAGGGGCTGGTGCCCTAGATCATTAACTGGTGCTATACCTTACTATTTCTCTACCACTTGATTATTATTAGCTAGGTGGTGTAGTGAGACAGAGTGGCCTCCCTCTGAGACTGATTGGGAGAAACCACTTGAAGCCACTACACTTACTGAGAAAACATAAAAAAATCAATAAAAGTTCCTATATGCTGCAAGCAGTTTACCAGAGGTCATCCTAAGTCTTATAAGGCCCTAATAGGCCAAAGTCTTTCCATCCTTCTGGAAGGGTTGTGGCACCTCTTAGACAGAAGGTCCTGTCTACTTGCTGGATCAGAAAGAAGATCCTGTGTCAATTTAAATGAAGCCTTTTTTGTCTATTGATCTGTAGAAAACCCAATCTGAGCCAATATATGCAAAGTTCTCTGGAGGTGGTAGTTCTCTGGAAGTGTTTAAAACCTAAGTGATTTATCTTAAGCACTCTCTCTGATTTTTTATTCCTGGAGAGGCTATTAGATAATTCTCCCCTATGGCGCAGAATTCAACCATACCATACATACAATATCTGGCCCATAGTGATACATAAACGCAATATAATATGTTTCCCCAAAGATACTGCATGCTTTTGCATGTCTATGAATGTGGCAATCAAACATTTAATTGCAATGTAGACATACCAACACAGAAAGTATGGTATTAAGGTGAAGAATATAAACAGCCAGACTGAGATTTTCAAGACACCCAAGGGAAATAGGTGCCCTACTCCCACTGGAATTCCATGGAAGTTGAGTATTTAACTCCCTGAGGCTTTAGGCTAGAATATCAAAACCACCATTCATTTGAGAGAAGAAATGTCTTAGGATGAGACAGAGTAAAAAACTGGAATGAAAGAAGGGTATGTAACAGCAATTTACTTTATCTTGTATATAAATGATCTGGAAGATGGAATGATCAGCAAGGGGATAGCATTTGTTGATAATACAAAACTGGAAGTGAGGACAGCCAATATACACAGGAAATTTCAGAATGACTTGGTAATTCATTCTAAATAAAATGAGGAAGATTCTTAATGAGACAAGAGTTCTGTGGAGAAAATAATATATGATCATGTGATGAAAGACTGTATTGTAATGTATGTATACAGACAATCTTAATCACTTTTTGACTTTGCAACCTTAATATTCTTTTAACGTTTTTCATGTATAATTTTCTAGGTTTAAAAAAAGCAACAAAAAATTATTATGTAGACCTTATTGACTTTCAACCTTCACATGGCTCATCAGCAAGGTCAGAACCTTTGGATCCACCATACAGACTTCTGTCAAATGAGCTCATGGAGTACCTGATAGTAGCAAGTTGCCAACCATTAAAGAGAAACGTGGCATCCATTTGCCAGAGGGTTTTACATCTATTTGCTGACAGCAGATGAATGTTGAGGCCCAGAAACACTGCATTCTTGTCCAACTTTCTGAGGAGAGGGTGTTCTAGTGGTTACAGATCCTTCTACTCTTGCATCCCCATTACCTGACCAGTTCTGCCTCCAGTCTCTCCATGTCCAGTCTGCCTCTATAGCTCCCCAGCATCTTGTCTCAGATACCATACCCTCCAGTTCCTCATCTCAATCTCCCCTTTCTTGCCCCTCTGTCCTGGCCCCTCACCATTCTGCATCCCAGACAAGCAATTTCCTCCTCCTCCTCCGACTGCCAGGGCACCAGGAGCAGAAGCAGTGAGAGCGTAAGGGAGAGAATCTTGTTCGGCTCATATCCAGTGCCACTGGGGAAAATCTTGCACAGCTCCTGCAAGAAACTTTGTTTTCAAGGTTTAATTCTCTGAAGATTCCATCTGAGCATCCTCAGTTCAAACAGAATCTTCAGAGAAGCAAGCTGCTAAACTAGAAAGTCTCTACTGAGCATGTGCAAATTGAGGTTTTCAGAAACTCAGAACTTGACCAAATCTGTACAGATTTTTGGGGGGTGGCAGAAGGCACATACCTAACACCAGAGCAATCCCCCTGCTAAAGGTCTCCTCTCTGTTCCAATAAATGGGAACACTGAAGTTCCTCAATTAAAAGGATGTATGGATTTTTCTAGCATTATTATTTAGTGTCTGGACACTCAGGTACCAAAAGAAGACCTGATTATTTTCAGTCCCTCACTGAAGTCTGCTATGTGCTCTTATCCTCCAGGCACCGCTGTTTTCCCAGTTTCTAAGGTCCTTTCTACACTAGACTAAAATTCCCATTAAGCCGAGAAAAGATTCAATTCAGAGAATGGATGAATATGTCATATATGGATATCTTGATTTCCCCAAATTGATTTCTCCATTCAAGAGACTGGTTAACTTCCCTTTTGGGAAATAACAGAAGAGAACCAGCAGTAATTCAGTCAAGCTCAGACAATATTTTGCAGTTTTAAATAGAAAAGAAGTAGGTGGGACATTTGAAAAAAGCAGTACTAATACACATAGAATTATTTAGTAGGGAAAGCTGCTAGGTTAACATTTTTTTAGGTTAATCATGCAGTTTTTACAGATAAATTTTTCATCAACCTATCAAATTTAAGAGGCCAAATTACAAAAGGGTAGCCGTGTTAGTCTATTGTAGAAAGACAACAGAGTCCTGTAATCTGTTAGTCTTTAAAAGTGCCACAGGACTCTGTTGTCTTCAAATTTAAGAGGGTATTTCTTAACAGAAGATACCATGCTATTTTGTGCCTGCAATTTTGCAAGTGTAATCAATGCAGATGTCTGAATATCAGACTTGATCAGGTGGTCAGACATCTTTTAAATACTTCTCCATGAGGTCCACTGGGAATTCAGTATTGATATTAATTATATGTGGAAGGTTCTCAGATACTCCAGTGATGGGTGGCAGTACGTAACAGATCAAGAGGGTGCTTTTTTGTTTTGGTTTGTTTTTTTACATTCATAAAATTGTTGGAGCAATTCATTAGTGTTTGTTGAGCTTTTGTGAAAATGTGCCCCTTTGCTGTAAAGCTTCAGTTTAAAAAGAAATAAATCAATATAATTAATAAATTAAAAAAGAAAAGACCTACATTGAATAAATTGAGTGACAGTAAGATGAATGAGTCAAATCCTCAACTGATGTAAAATAGCATAGTTCCTTCGACTTTAAGTCCATTGATTTGGGCGTTACGCTGATTTCTACTAGCTGATGATCTCACCCACAATTTTAACATCTTCAAAGCAAAAATGTGTTCCAAAACATCAGGTGTAATACCAAACTAAAAAAGAATAGCAAAATAAAATCAGTTCTACAATATAAAAATCCATAAAAACAAACATTTTAGAAAAAAAGTTCACTCTTAAAACAGTCAGGTTAAAATAGACATTGTGTTAACCTGGACTTTCTCCTAACACTCCTAAACACGAAACCTCCAAACTGAGTGTTCCCCCAAACTGTACCCCAAGGGGAAGGCTTGTGTGTGGATTTACCAAACACTGTCAAAGACCACTGAAAAGATGAATGATTTTTATTGAATGTCAGGATGAATAACCCCCAGGTAAGCAAGGCAAAGTAATAAGTGGTGAGAGCTTACATCCCTTCAGCAGCAGGGGACCCCTGATGACTACAGATGACCCCAAGGAGGTTCCCGAGGGACCTTGGTCCTAGGTTACCGAGGCAGCCTGGTCCTTGGTCCTGCGGTGAAGTCCACAAATTTCCAGGAGCTATGCTAACATATAGCATCTCAGGAGAAGGCGGGGTGATCAAGCCTGCTTTCCCTTCACACACTCAGGCCCAAGGCCAAGGTAGCTTGAAGGAACAGATAAAAAAGTACATCACAGCCAAGCCATGCAAACCAGCAAAACACCTTATATCAGGCCCCAGCTGGTTCCCACCGGAGACTGGTTCCAGCTGGTGCTTTGGGTATGAAGCCCAGCATCAGTTCACGGTTGAGTCACTCATGTGGGGGGGGGGGGGGGGTGGGGGCAACACCACCTGTCCATCACAAAATCCTCTGCTTTAGCCCTACATTGAGCATGAAGGAAATTGTAACCCTACCTGTTTTGTTAACTATGTATGTGGTGAGATTATTCAATTTAATAATGTGAATATTATTGTTATATTTTTATATGCCTGCCTCTTTATTTTCATCTGCCTTGGTCTAACCAGCCATTACAGCTAGTGAAACACTTGTTCCAGAACACAAAATTGAGTGACTCTTAGCATTTTTTTTTCCACAAAGACTTTATGAATCAATCCCATAATTGTGCATCTGTGAAACAAACAAATAACTCTGAAGTATCTGCACAGTTCCTGATGTATTCAGTGTTTGAGCTTTTTAAATCTGATCTTAAGTCACTAGTTTGAATAGACACACTGGATGTCATATACTCAAATACATTTATTTCCAACTGAATACTTGTATTAGCCATCAAAACATGCATTCAGCTGAATCATCCAGACTAGTTTTGATGATATGAAAATAGTGAAATGAAATCTTTATAAATACATCAGAGGAGGAAGAGAAGGTATTTAAGTTAAGGGCACATGAACTGATTGATATAAATTGGCCATCAAGAAGTTTAAGCTTGAAGTTAGACAAAGGTTTCTAACCATCAGGGGAGTGAAGTTTCAGAACAGCCTTGCATGGGGAGTGGAGGAGGCAAAATACTTAACTTTTTTCAAGACTGAGCCTGATAAGTTCATGGAGTGAATGGTACAATGAGATTGCCTACAATCACATATGGTCCATCCATGACTGCTTATTAGAAAATATCACCAACAGACAAAGATAGGGCCCTATGGCACCAAGTTACTAGGAAGAATTTTTTCCCAGGTGTCTGGTTAGTGGATCATGTCCACATACTCAGAGTTTAACTATTTGGGGTGAGGAAGGAATTCCCCTCCCCTTCCCCCGATCAGGTTGGACAAGAGACTGGGGGATTTTTGCATTTCTCTGCACCATGGGGCATGGGTCACTTGTTGGTTTGAACTAGGGTAAAGAGTAGAGTCTCTGTAACTTAAAGTCCTTAAATTAAAATTTGAGGACTTCAGTAACTCAAACAGAGGTTGTGGGTGTACTTCAGGAGTGGATGGGTGAGGTTCTGTGGCCTGTGATGTGCAGCATGTCAAACTAGATGATCATGATGGTTCCTTCTGGCCTTAAAATCTATGAAATATTCATGAATCCTGCCCATGATTTGACCAACTATAGTTAGCAGATTATTTGAAACCATGTCATATGAGAGAAAACTAGTGCATCACACTCCAATGATACCATCTAGAACTGGACAAATATTTGATGTTTTTTAGTTCAGTGGCTGAACCAATTATTTTTTAATAAAATTGTTTTGGGTTAATCCAAAATGGAATTTTTTCAGGTTTCTTAGCAAAACAAACATTCAGTTTCATTTTGGGATTTTTAGCATCTTTTTTTTTTTTTTTAAGCCTTCAAAAAAATTAGCAATTTTTAAAACTAAAACCTAATTTTAAAATGAAAATAAAAACGCCTCATTTCAGAAATGTCAAAATGAAGGCTAGATTTTTCCTAAAAAAAATGAATTCATTTTTTCAGCCAAAGCTATTCATCAAATAAAACTAGAACTTGGAAATCATTTTGGTGCCCCCAAAACTTCACTTTTCAGCCAGTTAATTCCATCTTGAGTACCATCATGTCATGCTGTGCCATGAACAAGTTTTGAAAAGAGATACTGGAGATATGACTCCCATTCCTCTCCACTGGAAATCAAATACACTATTTCTCCAAGCCATCTGATTGTCAATCCCTTGGCCTGGAGGAATCTCAAGTTATATGTTATAGCCCAGGCCTAATCCTTAACTAATGTGAATAGTACCAGTGAAAACAACTCACTTAAGGAAGCAACTGAACCCTTTCAGATGTCTCTCAAATAGTCCCACAATGTTCTGATACTCTTCTTTCAAGTTTGCTGGTATTTTTTATTGTGACTTGCAACAAATTCACAAATGATTTATTTTAAACAAACAAATAAAGATGCTAAGTAACAAACATTTTGCTCTTTGCAAAGCACTAGGCATATAGAGAGAATCTTGATTTACAAACACAAGGATGTTCATATCTGACATACCATTATTTAAACATTACAAGATCCTTCACATTCCCTTTGAGGATTGACAGAGATTTAGAACATTTGTGCTCCACAGTTTAGCAGGTCTTTTAGAAGCAAACTGGTTTACATCAGCTATTACACATTAAATTTCACTGAGAAGCACTAATTTATAAAACAATGTCCCATACCTGGGTATTGCTTGGCACCAATAATTCTGGATAAAATTATTTATCTATAGTACCAGTACAGCATGCATTCTGAAAGTTTATGATTGGAGGCACAGAAGTACAGGTGCTTCAGATTACCTCATACCTACTGAGAAAAAATTTGCTTGTACAATCAAGCTATCAAATTTCAGTTCATTCATTACATTATAATATCAACTTAGTGATCATTTACAACAAAAGACACTTTCTGGGGATAAATGACCAGCAGGGAGAAGATGATAGCTGCAGCCAAGTGAATGAACTTTTGTAATGAAATCTGCACGTAACATTGTAAAAGGAACAAAACTTGCAATATTTTTGCCTTTCAATAACATTGCAAGACATCCTTAGCTTGCTGAAGAAAAAAAAGTGCATTTTTCAGAAAAACACAACAAAGAGCCCTATTTTTAAAATACAAATGTTACAAAGAAATCATCATTTTATATATTCTAGGAACCTGAGTGGATTTTGTTGTGTAATATACAGAAACTTTTATTTAAGTAGATGAGATTTTAAATGAATAGAAAAGTAATCTTTATAGTAACTGAAATTCTGTTTAACATCCTAAAAACCTGAACTATTATTTAAATTTTTAGAAGCTGATGTACTTGTAGTTTTCCACTGAAATGTACTCTACCTGTAAAAACAACAAGAGTCCTGTAGCACCTTAAAGACTAAAAAATTTATTTGGGCATAAGCTTTCGTGGGTTCCAACCCACTTCGTCAGATGAAGTGGGCTGGAGCCCTTGAAAGCTTATGCCTGAAGAAATCTGTTAGTCTTTAAGGTTCCACAGGACTCTTGCTGTTTTTGCTGTACACAGACTAACATGGCTACACCTCAGGAAGTACACTGCCTGTATAATACAAATACAAAAAGTGTATTAACCTCATATAAATGACACATATTTCTATAGAATGTTCTCACTGGCTTTCCTCTCTGATAAACATTTTATATACATTTGGCATATGTAAGATGCTATGCAGAATAAACAAAGAAGTTAAATAGGATTTTCAAAACAAGGCCATTTTCTAAGACTAGGTGAAATCTGCAATAGCAACCTCTAAATCTGAATGCAAAAAATTATGGATTCACACCTATGGCCTGATCCAAAGACCACTGAAACCAATGTGAGTCTCACCATCAACTTCATTGAGCTCTGGATTAATTTCTTAGGGCACAGTCTTAGCAACAGTAATGCACATGACTAACTTTGGCTGCATTAGTCCAACCTATGGTATAATTACCCACACATAGATGTTGGCACGACCGGATTCTTTGAAACTGGACTCTGGCCACTTTGAAAATTTGGCTCAATAGTATTTTGTAAAATATTTCATTTGGATTATATTCAACAACACAGAGCCACAATATTTATCTTAATCCTGTAACAAGCAGTAAAGTGGCACCACAGAGTTGTTTAAATGTCAACATTTCTTTTTACAAGTTAGTAGTGTCTAATCTTGGCATTTTCACAAACTAATCCTGAAAGTGAAGAGATGTCCACTGAAGACTAGGTGGTAACCAAACAGTTCAGTCATGATGTAAACTGTACCTCGATGTTCTTTCTCTTGCTTAACAAGTTTGAAAACTGTAAATTTGGAGTGCTAATTTCAGAGCTGTTTCCGCCGGCTGCATTGCATAAACTAAACAAAGCCAGAGAATGAAAGAGCATTTCTCTAGCTTTAGATTTTTCTATAGTCTGTTCTTGAGAGAGTTGAAGGCTTAGCTGATTTAGGTTATTCATGATCAAACTGGAAGTCAGGAGGTTTGTTACAGAACCACATCTGGTCAGGTTCTCTTCAAAAAACTGTTTATAGAGCTCTTCTACCTTTCTATCCATGTAATTGTTCAGCATAGAATTTGAAAGAGGCTGCTTGTGGAGTGTCATGCTCCTTTCCACACCTTCATCACCATTCAAGAAGTTTGTAGCTGGTTCTTCAAGTGGCTTATTGAGCGGAGAATGACCTAATGGAATATCTACTGACAGTAAAATAGGGCCATCTACAAGTTCTTCACTTATGTGTTCCATACTAGAACCTGAATCGCTCATACCATCTCCAACATGATCTCCTCCAATATGTAAGTCAGGATAGTTTTGATAAATACTGTGGCATGACCAGGATCTATACAAATCCAGATGTTTTTCATGTTGTTCCCTTCCTGGTATATGTAAAGCTGTAGATACGTTTCCTCTATTATGTTCTTTTGCAGGTAGTTCCTCTTTAGATTTCCATTGAAGCTCTTTATTATGTTCAAAATTGTTGTCTTTTGCAATGATCTTGTTCTGCTTCTCAGATTTTGAAGCAAAATCTTTAATTTCTGGTGTATCATTAAGATGATCTTTCCAGGTTTCCCCTTCATTTTTTCTGATTATATGACATTTGTGGGGTTTATCTATGTTCTGATTTCCTTCTTTGTACAGGATTCCAGTTAGGATGCCTTCTGCCAACATGGTGATCAGTGCTAGCGACTCACTAACCAGCAGAGTTCACTATATTCCTGCAAATACAAAGAAGCCATGTAATGCAACAATAAATGTAACAATAAGGGCTATTTTATCCTTAATTGGATAAAATGTTTTTCTTTTAAAGTGAAAGAGTGTATGTTTCATGCAGAATGCAATGTATGGGTTTTTTTATTTTAACAAACAATAATTTAATTGCCATTTCATCGATTTCATTTATATAGCCAGATAAATAAAGCCATCATGTCAACAAGATTCATTCTGAAGATGTTAAAATAAAAGAGCTAGGCCAATAATTTGATCCTTCGTTTTCATCCCAGCTCAGCCTTAGACTCTTCTTTTGATTTGTGACAGTTGAGCTACATTATGCATATGACTTGTTCTCAGTAAGATTTAATCAATGAACTCTTTTCACTTGATGACTGTGCCGGATCCTCAGCTGATTTATTTTAGATAAAAATGAGAAAATAAGCAATTTTCCAGTAGTGTGCTGTGACACTATTGTATTTCTGTTGATTTTTGTAAGCAAGAAGTTAAGTGAGGTGAAATTTGGGATAGACAAGACAAATCAGACTCCTGAAAGGGGTACTGTATTCTGGAAAGATTGAGAACAACTGAACTAAACAAAGGAGCTAATCATGCGAGGTGCTGAACTTTCCTGTGAGATCCTGAGTGGCCACAACTTCCATTGCCTGAGTATGAAGAGAATTTGACACTGTTGCCTAGGATTAAATAGGGATTTTGGATTCTTTTCTTATTACTTCTGGTAATTTTAGCTCACCTCCCTCTGGTGTGCTTTTCTCCACTGTTTGAATCTTTGAAGCTTTGATTTGCCGTAACAGTCTAACCTGATCCTATGAGGTCAAGTTCCAAAGGGGTAGCCGTGTTAGTCTATAGCAGAAAAACAAACAGAGTCTTGTGGCACTTTTAAAGACTTTATTTATTGCATTTCTCCCATGAATGCTCATGTGATAAATAAATCTGTTAGTCTTTAAAAGTGCCACAGGACTCTGTTTTTCTGATCCTATGACTTACACTTCCCTGCATTTATTTTGGTCCGATTCTGTAAGTTCTCCATTTTCAAGTGTCTGACGAAGTGGGATTTTCTCCCATGAAAGGTCATGCCATAAATAAATTTGTTAGTCTTTAAAAGTGTCACAAGACTCCTTGTTTGTTTTGATTAAAATGTTGGGTATCTCTCCCAGCCACTATTTAAGCAGATACTGTAGTGAGCATTTAAGACTGCATAATTTTACTAAATACACTGCATTCATTCACTAGCACTTTGTGAAACATGATCACAAATAATTAAAACAAATTACACATCTCAAAATAGTTAGCTACTACATTTAGTGATTCCTTGGCTTTGCCTTTTAATTGTATGTGCTCACTCAGGGCTTGATCTTGCGCCCTTTGGAGTCTATGGCAAAACTCCAATTGACTGAGATGGAGCAGGATCAAGCCTTTAGGGGTCAATCCATCTTCCATTGAAATGAACAGGGGTCTTTCCATTGACTTCAGCTGGGAGCTGGTTCTGACCCATACTCACTGAAGACCACATTATGACTGACCCGTATATGGGAAACGAAGCAGGAGTACACTAGAATTCTTCGCCTCACTTTGAACGCCTTTACAATGTTGACCCTGCACATGGGGATTGCTCCTTTTGTGCATCACTGGAGCATCTGGGGGACAGGACTAGCAGACTTCTTGAGGTCCCTTCCAGTCCTACTATTCTACACCTACACAGCCCACAAAAGTGAGCTTCCCGGCCCAGGACTGGAAGACTTATGCTAGCAGAGCTCACACCAGTGCTTTAAAAACATTTAAATCAGGGAACAGCTGTTTAATATAAAGTGACATTCTGTAGAGTAAATGTGATACCAGAACCAATCAAGCATTCAAATAACTCTTTTCAAAGCGGAATTCATTTTAAGTACTTCACATATTAATATGCATTCTGTGATTCAGATGTCATAAGACTGAAACCAGTGCTCAGAAAAAACACAATTCCTAGACTCTTCAGCAGTTAAAATAATTTAATCTTTATTTGTTTTCAATATTTTTCACACAAGCAAAGATGCAGGGTAACATTTTTTAAAGTGCCCAGGTGCCATTTTTAAGAGATACGGGCATCTATGAGCCTAAATCTCACTGCAAGTCAATGGGACTTAGCCAACTAGGTGCCTAATACTCTTATGAAAATGGGAGCTAAGCCAGATGTGCAAAGGTATTAAGGTGCCTAACTCCTATAGCAATCAATAGGAATTAGGTGCCTAAATAGCTTTGAGGATCTGGGTCTTAGTCACTAATGAAAATTTAGCCTCTAATGCTTGGTAGACATTCAAAGTGTTAGTGCACAATATCAAAAATATAACCTTAGCAAACATACTTTAAAAAATGAAGACTTGTACTTTAAATGAAATCAGTGGGACTCTAAATTCTGGAACAAAAGATAAGTTGAGACAAAATAAAGAAAACCAGACTTACCCTTTCAGAATCAGTGTAAGATGTGGATAGTCACATACCCTACCATTCCGCTACAACAACTGCAGTAAACTTGGGATAAATTCTCCTTGTCTTTATTCACTGCAAACTGTGTGAGCAATAACAGGAGCATGCACAATTTTGTTCCTCTTTTTCTAAAAGGGAAGTGCCCTCACCAATGGAAAAGTGTGTGATATGACAATAAGTGATAGCAAATCCAAAAGAGGATGTAAAAATAAGTCTGGCTGGAACTGACTCTGGTGCAATGTTCACAATTAGCATGACTTCTTTTTAATTTTGCAATATGTCAACTAAAAATAATTAAGATTACTAAAGGATGATTGTCTGCAACAGATTTCTGTTGGCTATCTTTGTTCATGCTGTCAATAATACAACTGAGCAATACATTTCAAAATTCAAGGATACACTCAAGCACTCCATTGCTCATTTCCATCCACAAACTGAATTTAGTTAATAAATTAGATGCTTATCTGATTTGCAGAGGCAAATGTTGTTTGCATGTACAGGTTTCTTGATTTGCAGGTGCAGAAGATGCATAAGTGTTGGTAAAAAATATAAAGTGATGAGAAGTCATATGAGATCATTTTAAGTTGAAGCTCCAGGACTTGCATTAAGCGGTGAGGTAGGAGTGAGACCGGAACCTTCTAAACCAGTAACAGAGCCCCAACAAAGTCTTTCCCATTAAAAGAGAGATTTTTAAAAGTGATTTGAGAGACCTTCAGGGGTGCATTTCTGTTGCATGGAGCAGCAGGAGGCATCAACCCCCAGGGTTTCTTTGTCATTTTAAAATGAAATGAAAATTCGGAAAAATAAAATTGTCTATGATAATAGAAGGCCTAATTTGTGCATGTGGATTGAGAATGAAAAACAATAAAAGTGAGCACTTTCAGAAGTTTGCTTGCACTTGATGACGGCAAGAGCAGATTGCTTCAGGGATGGATTTACATATATGCTGAGATACTGCAGCTCCCAGTGACTTCAGTTCATGCAGAGGTTATTCAGCGCTATTGCAAGTGAGACCCTCCTAACTCTGTCCATGTGCACTGGACCAGAGGATGTCAGGCATGTCAAATGAGCAATATGTTTTCTCTTTACATAAGCACTCAGGGAACTCACTTCTTAAAATGCAGTGGTCTTCTAAGGATCCACCGGACTAAGCAGGCTAGATGCTTTTGAAAATCTCACTAGGCACCTATCTGCATCTTCAGGTGCCTAAATATCTTTGACAATCTTTCCCCAAGTCCTTACAACCTACTTAAACTACACTTCTTTGGGGGAAGAAAGTTTCTTTTTGCTCTGCATTTGTACATGGCCTAGCAAAATGGAGTCTCGATTTATGAACTGGGATTTCAATGTGCTGCCATAATACAACTAATATATAATGTCAATTTCTTACATAGAGTTGGCTTCTGACGCTCTTAATCAGTGAGTAGTTCCATGGGGACTATTTCTTGAGTAGAATACTAAAACTGAATGCAAGTGAAATTATCAGAATCTGACCCACTGTCAAACCTCCTAGCTACTTCAGTTAGACATCTGCCACTGAGAAGTCTGCTGGATCATGCTGTAATATATTACGCATCATCAAGGCGATCAGTTTTATTTTCTTTAAATTAAAAAAGTGCTGTTTTACAAGAACATAGCAGTACTTTCTTTACTTGCAGAACTAAGATCACTTCGCATAAGATGTGTTTAATCAGGTATGTGCAAAAAAAAAAGCCAGCAAAAGATCATTCTAGCTATCAAACAGTACAGAACGATACATAAAATGCCACTACTCCCAAGTCATATAGACCAGAGCCCGTGAACTGCAGAAAACAAATGGGGTTTTGGTTTTCAAATGAGTCTGACCAACTGATCTGACTGACAAGTCATGTGGATTTCCAAGTAGGAAAGCATTTTGCAGTTTGATAACCTTGAACAATGCTCTCAAGCACTAGTTAATAAATATACTATGTTCCTTTGTCAGTCACTTGTCCATTTCCTCTTTCTGAATTCCTCTGCAGAGTTTCACTACCTGTCATATGATTTTCTGCATGACCATTTGAAGGCTCTCTGTGTAGATCCTCCACTGCTTTGCCACCAGCTAACAGAAATACACACTTTTTACTGTATTATTTATTCCTTTATGCACCCATCCTATATTCTAAATGAAGGCAAGAAACACATTTAATACAGAGTGGAGTCCAATTGAACTTTTAAAAAGTAATATTTAAAGATTATTTAAAATAACTATTTCCACTACATCATCATGAATGAAATTCTCTTTCCACACAACATATTCAGTGCTGATAACAATTAAACATTTCTCCATCTCCGTCAACTCTGACCTGGAGGAATTAACTTTGAGAAGAGATGAGGTAGTTCACTCCATGTCCCGTCCACTGAGAGTACTAAACCAGTGCCAATCGAATAATGTTGTTTGTGAAGCAGAGCCACACAGTAAATACAGTGAAAACACACAGACAACCAGATTAGGTAAAATTAGGTACAAAAGAGGGGAGGGGAATGGTAGAATATCTTTTCACCTTGACAAAGGCCCACTATTTAAATTAACAAAACATAGTAAAGGAGTCACCAACAGTAACTGAAAAGGTGAAAGCAGATTACAAGTGGAAGTGTAAACAGAAATAAAGTCATAAACGTGTTAGTGTAGGTCTTTGAATTACAAGTCTAAAACTTTAAACAGGTATCTACAGATAACTGACTATATAGCACTCATGCAAGAAAAATGCAAACACACAATAGCCTTCCTTCTGGTCCCACACGAAAATGAACTAGTATAAACAGGCATATCTTATGATCTTCCTCAGTTGCAACTCATTTTCCCATATCTCTGTGTAAACCCATTGTTTATTGTCATATCCTTGCAGAATTATGCCTTTTTTCACATTGTAAACTACTTATGGCACAGACCTCTCATTTTTATTTACTTGTAAAGAGTCAGGCACAACTATGGTGGTGCACTAAAAACAAATTATTATAATTAGTAACAGCTCAGGGTGAGATTTAATATAGTCTTTCCCAAACAAGTCAAAATAAATTCCATATTTCAGATCAGGTTATATCTTTTATGCACACAAATACAAAATAGAAGTTAATTACACTGATTGATTTTTCAAATTTAGCTAGTGCAGCTCTATCTGCCTCTTTAACTCACTCTAGCAACACAGCATTTTTGGAACCTTAATATCTTTCAACTCCTCACAAGCATCTCTGTACTGTTCCTGCAGCAACTGCTGGCTCATCTCACCATGTGTTTCAGCTTCTCAGTGAGGCCTCTCCTGCTTACCTGTTTATTGTGAAAGTGTATATGGTATCACCACACACATTTCTAAGAAAAAATACTAAGGGCCTGATCCTTCACCCATTGAAACAGGATTGGGCCCTAAATCATATCATGCTTGATATGCACCTGCATGAAAGGCAAAGAGGGTGCAAGAAAGCCTTCCACCTTTCTTGTGCCAGAGTGGGAACAATTAGAGTCCTTGTATTTATTATAGGCTTCCTAAAAGGAGTCCCCCTGCATAGTCTTGGGTCCAGGGAGTTCTAAGGGAAAGGGTGGTGTCTTTTCTCCTCCCCCTAAAAAGCTTCAATATCCTATTGGTGCTGCTAATGCCCGTGCTTCAGTTTCTTTGGCCCCTGGAGCTGGCTTCTCACTGGAATTTCTTTCTCAGGCCCCCTGTCTATGGGGAGGAAGCTACCATATGAAACCTAGAGTCCTGTGTAGTGATCTGTCAATTTGCTAGCTCTTGCCACAAGCCAGATAAACTGCCATATGCAGAAGAGGAGTTTATCTTACACCCTGTTGAGGGACTGCCCTTTGGTGATACTTCAAACACTTGTTAAGGATGATTTAAGATGGTACTTGGTCCTGCCATGAGTTCAGGGGACTGGACTCGATGATCTCTCATCGTCCCTTCCAGTCTCTATGATTCTTCTACACTCCTGGAGGCATCACATTCCTAGCTGAGGCACAATTCCTCCAGGAGTTTCACTCGAGTCTATATGCCTCTATACTACCCCCAATATGGAACTGTGTTTTAAAAGAACTACTGTCAGAGCCATTGTTTCTACAAGGACAGTAATCATATAATCACTACAAGCCACTATCACATCCATAAAGTAAACCCAATTTGAAGATGCCCCATCTTCTCCGCTGCAGTGTAAAATACACTTTCCCCATAAGAGTTTTTAGTCCTGATAAAAAAAGCAAGGAGTCTTGTGGCATTTTTTAATACTAAAAAATGTATTTATTGCATTCGTTAGTCTTTAAAAGAGCCACAGGACTCCTTGTTTGTTTTGCTGAACTAGGCTGATAAGGGTACCCCTTTTGACTTAGCCCTAATACAGGTTCATGTCTCTCTTGCACCACCTACTGACTGTATTGTAAATCCTACCACTGTCCATTAAGTTCGGAGCCTAGCTGAATTTTTCAGACAAAAATTATACATTTCTTTATTTAGTGTCTACTTTACATTTCTTGTTTCTTCCCATTTTACAAACTGAGGAAAATGGGAAAGCACGAAATTAATCTGGATTTCTACAGTAGTGCCATTTTGCATTGTAATAGCGCTTTTCCACTCGGGATCTCAAAGCACGTGAACAAATTACGCTTCACCACACCCCTGTGAAGCAGGTATTATTACTTCATTACAAAGGTGTGCTGGGGGGGGACCTCATACATTGGCCAAGGTCAGACATGAAAACAACTGCAGCCCCTTGGGTTAGGTCAGCGCAGATTATGCCGAGGGCCGCAGCGCAGCGGGGAAAGGAACCCACATCTCGGCACCTGACCCCTTTTGCTGGCAAGCCCTGCCCTTTCCTAAAGCAGGGCGCTGCGCGGGCGAGCACCCACCCCGCTCTGGCCTCGCGAGAGGTCTTGCGCGGGCGGCAGCGGCTCCCCCCTTGGGCCGCACTCAGGGCTGGCATTAGCAAAATGAAGCCGCGCGGCCCCCATCGAGGCTGAGCAATAGCGTTGCGCCTGACTCTGACTGACAGCCGAATCGTCCAATCGGAGGCAAGAAACGAGCCTGGCCCCGCCTCGCCGGTAGCTGTTCGTTACCTTAGCAACCGCGTCGGACTGGCTGAGCCGAGCGGCGCGGAGTGGCGACCAGTGGGCGGGGCCGGGTCGGTGGGGCGGGAGCGGGCAGATTCGTGCACCATGGGCACCGTTAGGGTCTATTACACCAGCGTCACCGGATCCAGGGAGGTGAGCGGGGCAATGTCCGCCGCCTACTCCCCCCGCCAGCTCTCAGGGGCCCAGCGCCGCTGCACGCTCCCCCCCCGGCTGCATCTCCTCCCACTGCCCCAAGCAACAGCTGCACAGAGCTTTAGCCCCCAGCACCACCCTGGGCCCCAGCACCCCCCACTAGCAGCCGAGTATTACAGCCCCATCGCTTTGGGGCTGCAGCGCCGGCTCCCCCCGCTGGAGGCTGTACCCCACCCACTTACCAGCATCAAGAGCTACTTTTCCATGCACTGGCTAAAACCAAGAGGGCCCCGCCCTGCTTCCAACCTCAGGCCCTGGTAGGATCAAGCATGGCTCTGGCACCCAGCAATGCCAGAACCACCCTTACCTACCACCCAATTTGAACGTGTCTTCCCCCATCCTCCTCCTGGGAAACAGTGAAATAGGGTCGCCACCTGTACAGGTTGAACTCCCATCCAGCCACTGTAAACACTACATGAACTTAGCAACTCCCATCCCTCATGGAACATAAAGAGATAGAATCTCTGACTCCCATCCACCACCGACCACGAAGAGAGAGGAGCGCTGAGTCTGACTTCCATAAAATTCTTAAATAATTCTTGAAATCTGAAAAATATCCAATTGATTTTGTTAAAAGGCATGCATGCCAGGTTCCCCTCTGAATAAAACAACAGAAAAGGGGAAAATCTGAGCAGTGAGCAACATGTACAATACATGAGCTTCCCTAATTTGTTTTTGAGTGGCTATTTAGGTTGAATGTTATTTCAATGTGAGAGGGTTTTTAAAAAAAAAAAAAAAAAAAAGTGGGGCTGATCAATTTAAAAACTAGGCTCCTATCCCTGTTTTGTTTTGTTTTTTAAATCTAGGTGAAGCAGAGACAGGCAGAAGTTACTCGAATTTTAGACATTAACAAAATGAAGTATGAGTTAATAGATGTATCCATCAGTGACCATCTGCTTCAAGAAATGAGGGCGAAAGCCGGTAATCCTAAAGCAGTACCACCTCAGATATTCAATGGAGATGATTATTGTGGAGTAAGAAAACAAAATTTTGTTTTTAAACAAGATATACAATAAGTAGTATGCTTGTACAGAATTTCACATGCTAACTCCCTTTAGCTCTCAGATAAATACAATAATTGTATTTTAAAAAGACACTTTTATGTCTGTGCATTTTAGAGACTGATTACTATCTCCACCAGCCTGCCCCGTGAAAGGCAGCAGAGGTGCTACTCACAGTACTCTGCTCACAAGGGGTTCTGCAGGAGTCGTTAGCCATGTCATTTTTCAGCAAATTTAGAGCTAGTCTATACTGGAAGTGCTACAGCAGCATATTTGCTGAAGACACTATGTCTATGGAAGAGAGGGTAGTTAAGTTGGCAGAAGTTCTGCCAACATAGTGCTGCCCATACCAGCACTTAGGTTGGTGTAACTCGTTTTGCTTGGGAAGGAGTGTTTATTCACACTCCTGAATGACACACCAACATAACTTGTAGTATCGACAAACCCCAAATCCCTTAAATCATAATCCATACCTCAATGTTAACTGGGCTTCCCTCTGGCCAGCTATATCATATATGAGGTTGCTTGTGATTTCCTTAGGTCTGGTCTATAGAGGGATTAGGCACCAGTGTAGCTCCACAGATGCAAACCACTCAAGATAATTTCTAGAGAGAAATTTTACTCTAGTTTCAAGATGAAGATAAATTTTCCCAGTGCATGTTTCCCAGTGAAACTATCAGTGACTGAATTCCAGTGTAGATAAGGCCTTCATTGCTATCTGCATGTGTTTTCCTCCTTGTGCAGAGACTGGATTTAGTCATAGAAGCAGATTCTGGCCTCATGATGTGGCCGAAATGCCAAATTTATTCATGGGGAGCTAAGTTAAAAGGGCAAACTGGGCCTGAAGTATTTAGCAATGCTGATGTATGAAAGATAGTATACAGAACAAACAGTATTATGTTTTTATGCTTTTAACATGGATAGGACAATGTTTATAGTCAGCCCAAAAGCTCTATTTCCTTCAAGTTACCTTGTAATTTTGGAGTAAGGATTTGTAATCTTGGAATAAGGAGATAGCTAGAATTTACTGACCATGGACTTGGCATTTGTGTATGTGGCAAATTCAGATTGTCACTTTTTTTGAAATCTTCATATTGTCCCAGTTATGAATTGGCATATGCTAGAATGTTTGTGCAAGACAAAAAAAAGGTCTTACCTATAGGGTAGAGTGTGCAGGTGTTTGTGCTGGGAAAATGCATATGCATAACATCAAATTTCATAAAAACAGAACTGGGATTTATTATTATTAATGTGTATTTGAATTTCTTTTAGGACTTCGAGATGCTATATGAAGCAACTGAAAATGAAGAAGTTGGGAAGTTTCTGAAGATTGCATCAATAGATAAGCCTGCAAGAGAAGAAATTACTGTCTAAAGGGTGTCCAACAATGTTTCAGGAACCAAATATATTTATTCCCTAATTGTTTTGTTAATTATTCAGAGTAAATAAATGATATGCAATTTTGTGTTTGAGTATTACAGTATAGCAGATTCAGATTTTCTCTGATATACACACAATATACCATACAAAAGCAGTTTTTCCAGTCAAAACAAGATATATGCCCTAAATGCTTCTAAATCTCTTCTATTGTGAGGACTAACTTACATTGTTTTCCATGGGTCTTGGGAGATCTTTTATTAAACAAAGCAGTTCATACAAGTCTTCCTTCGACCTTTATCATTTGGCAATCTTTTTATTCAATTGAGAAAGATTACATTTATTATATTCATTGAACAGTTATTTTTCTGAGACATTCAATAAAAGGCAATTTCTATTGTAATTAATTTTGGTTTAAATGTGATTCTTTTCTAGAGGTATTACTACTTCATCTTTCTTCCACCATGGGCAATAGTGCATCCTATCATTATGACATCTAGAATTACTTTCATATATATTCCCTTTCTTGGAAAACAGTTTCTGTGGCTGAAGCTGTTCCACTGTGACTAAGTAATGAAAAAGTGAATGGGGCAGGAGGGAGTGGAGGTAGGGTTTCCTATCTCCCAAGTGTGTGCCCTAACTACTAGCTCACTTCCCCAGTGGTTTTCTGGTCCAGTAACTTTAATGTTTATCCACAATGGAACGATTACTGGACCACAGAGAGAAAGAATGACTCTGTGGTCCAGTGAGTTTAAGTGCCTACTGGGTTTGGCAGTTTTATGAACAACAGCTGAACCAAAACTATGACTCGGGCATCAAAATTCAAGACAGGCACTTAAAGTACCTTTGTGGGTCTGGGCCTTTATGTCTAGTGCTTGAATAGGGTGTGGGCATAAGATACCCAGACAGCTACAATGTAGAACCAGCTGTAGTCCAGCCACCAGGGGCTTTTAACCCAGCTACCAGTTGGAGCCCTGAAATTGACAAGAATGACAGATAACTACCATTGTAAGGGAAAGCAGAGTCTACATTACACTGTTGCCCCATCTATTCTGAATATAAGCTCAACACCTCTCATTGACGTGGTTTTATTATGCTGGCATATCAATGGAGTTACATCAGTGGCAGGGGCATTAGAATGTGCACACCTCCACTGTTTTGTTAGCAAAAGCTGATTTTTGTTGACAAAACTCTAATGTAGACCAGCCCTTACTCAAAAGAAGAAACTGGAATGTAGATCACTACAGTTAACTGTAGTGAAGACACAACTACAAAGTTCACCAACTAATAAATTGGTAGTAAGGACTCCACACCCAAGTTTAAACAAGGATTGAATTTGCAATACACACTGCAGGCGTTCCCATTCCCAGTAGATTTCCAAATACATTCTTTAAAGTTATGAGTATATGACACTGAAATACTTCAACAATAATGTACGCAGGTTAACAACATAGGGGAAAAAACCAAAAGAAAAATGAGTAAAACTTTATGTATATGAAAAGAGTATATTACTACAGTGCACACCACCATAACCTGGTAAACATTAAATGCAGACATGCAGTTTTTATTACAGATTTTTGGAATTCATTTTTATGAAGAACTTTGCTTTTCTGAGTAATAATATTCTTTGTTTTTAAGACTAACTTTTAAAACAGTAAACAAAAAATTATAAAAGTGAAACATAAAAAGGGAAAAGAAAATGGGATTCGTTGTGATGAGAGATGACATCAAAAGCTAATTTTCCTAACTGACACCATGGACAACTTATTAAAACACCAAATAATGGCAAGGAAGAGGGGAAGATACAACAGAACTAAACACTATTCAAAGATATGACAGTAACTGTGATAATTGCTCCCAATTCTGCTTTATTCTGTTCCAAGAGGACAAAAAAAAAAAGTTCATTGTATAAATAGATACGTAAATATGCCCTTTCCTCATTCAAAAACATTCTTTAGACCTAAACACACACACACAAATTATAGTTTAACTGAGAACACAGGGATATAGTTTGAAATTCTGGTGACTCCCAGTATAGTACAATTTATGGCTGGGAATTCAGGTTAGTACTTCTATAGTATCTAGTAGAAAGACTGCTAGCTGGTTTAATAACTGAACATATAAAGCACATAGACCCTGAGGACTATCATTCAGCACCAAATCTACCAGCCAGATCAGACATTTCAATTGCAGTGAGTTAGGATCTTATCTTGGAAATCCTCACTCCTGTAAGCAGTCTTTTATGAGTCAGGGTTACTCACATAAATAAGAACTGCAGGACCAGGCCCCCTTAATATGTTGCTTCCTGACCTGCTGAAGGATTGTTTTATCAGGGATCTTCATTCTGAAGCTGCATCTATATAGCCTAATCTTGTCATAGATTCAAACTCAGAACTACCACTGAGCTCAACAGGGACTATCACATGCATGAAGATGGGCCCTAAAGCAATTTTTTTTTATCATGTTAAAAAGCTGATATATAGAACCTCTAAAAAAAGAGGAATGTTAGATTTCTGTCCCAGCTACTTCGTATCAACGCAGTAATCCCCACATTACAAAAACAAACCATAGTTTGGTTTATTAATCTAATGTCAAACATGTGACCCACTGTCTCTCCTGCAACCAGTGTGACCATATTTGTCCCACTGTCATAGATAGGCTCAGCTGAGTTCAAGGTCCATTGTAGCAAAATAGACTAGGTTATTTAACAAGCTTTTTGCAAAAGGTGCTGAAGCTGGTTAACCTATCCATGCAATCTAGATCAACTGGGTTCAACATCAGTTTGGTGAAGGGAGTGGGCACGTTGTGAGGAACTGTATCAACACCCATTTTCTAACATAGGTCATATAAGTGGTGTATGTATATGGATGGGACTAAATCTTAAATCCAGCAAAAGGGCACAAAACTATTAACATAAATTAATAGTAATGGGGCACAGAGGAGTGCATGCATCATGTTAATTTTATGGCTGTTACTGATATGGAAATTTTAAAGCAGCTCTTCTAGTTGAAAACCCCCAGAGTTTTTTTTGCAAGAAAAGAGAGGATCCTTTCCAACACTGAAAATGCCAAGCCAAAAAAAAAAAAAAAAAAATCCAAAACCCTAATGTAAGAGAAAGCATTCTAAAACAATTGTATTGGAATGACACATCAATGATTAATAAGATTGAAAGAGTTCGATACCTTATTACCTTATTTTCTATAAAGAAAAAAAGACAGGGCAAGAAGAAAGGAACAAATCCTTAAGTTGAAACATCCATTTTGGATCTCATACCAAAGAAATGTGAACCACAAAAGCAACTTTGTTTAGAACACTACACAGATGTATTCTCACCTCCGTCACTCTTAAACATATGCATAAAATCTGCAATAGAACTAATGGAAGTCTACAAAGAGGCCAAAACAAGAATAGATCATTTAGATATTTTTCAGTTTGTTTTCATGCTTTGTCCCCCACACACTAGAAGAAATAAACCAGTCCCTGCCTCAACACTACTTCCTCCAGAATGCAGATAGAGTTTGAGAGTTACCATATGGCAAAGAAAAGGGACTGGAAGGGGGAACAGGCATTGCTTTCTTAAAACTTGGCAACTTTCTCAAAGATCAGAAATAGAGATTTTTTTCCCCCTCAGAATGTTTTGGGTCACTGAGATGACAAAATTTAGCAATGATTGTCAACTGCAGCTTTTTCAAAATAATGGATGCAATTCACAAAAAGTGTTGCCACATGTTAACCCAGTAAACACAGCGAGTATAGCAACCTGTATGTCAAATTTCATTTTCTTCACAAAACTCTCTTCAGTGTTTTTATGCATTTCCTCAAACTTGTCTAGTAGGTCTAGACATAGAAGAGATACTGCCAATAATACCAGAGATCTTATTTAGAAAGAAAAAAAAACTAAGTTATGTTGAATCATGAAAGGCAGACACTTGATTTAAAACTAAAATTAAAAAAACCCAAGAATGTCCCCTTCTTCCTCCCAGCAATTAGTGGTAAGCTGACTAAAGAAAAAGCACAAAATATGCTATGGATTCCATCCTGGAGTTAGGCAACATTTAATTGTCCTACTGCAACACAGATCAGGGAGAAGTGTCAGGCATCTGTAGGCAGAAACTACAAAATGTCTACTCTCAAGCTCAAAATTAGGAAAAACATGAACTAAAAGCTAATGTAACTAGCCAGGTTCCAAACTCCATTATAGGCCCAAAGCTGCTCATGCTGACAGCTATGGGAATTTTGCCATTGACTTCTGTGGGAGCCAGACTGCTCTCCAACAGTGCAAGGAACAACCCTTCTCAGCTACTTATTTAGATGTTGATGGAGATGCCTCTTGTAACTGAGGAAATGCAGAACCCAAAAGAACTATGCTGGCAAAAGGAAAATATTAATTCTTTTTTTTTTATAAAGTCTCTACTTCTAGCCTGTTACTAATTTTGGATCTTAGAATTATAAATGTCTCAGGAAGCATTTCAAAAGCACTGCTTAAACTATATTGCATCAGTATAAGTAACTGCATGGCCATGATATACTACAATCTTCAAGGAGCATAAAAATCTTTACCAGTCTTTTGCTGATCTGTATCACCTGTTTCTATGGCCTTAAAAAGCTGATGAAAAATAATATTTGTTGTGTCATGTTTGTAGAATGCAGCTCCAACCGCGATAAAGGCTACCTATCACAGTTTTATGGTATCAATGCATTTGGGAAGTAAGAGTGGTTTCTACCGTGCAAGCTACATTTAAAAAAAAAATTATTTTTTTTTAAAAAGCACACATTAATTTTAAAACTACTCTACCATTTCGGGTGCACCTCTGGTAAAGCTTTTAACTAGGGCTTCATGATTTTTCCAGTGGATGACCTTATGCAAGCTATGTGAATGCCCTTTTGCCAAATAGGTGATGTATACCTAAATACATGGAAAGGGTTAATATTGCACTTGGTGAATCTGCCAATACAGGATGCTGTTCTTTAACAGGATTCACAAATTTCACGGTAATACAATCCACTCTTAAAATTTGAAAGAACCCCCCGCTTCCCCAATTACAAGACTTCTAACAATTCAAACACTTACTTTTAGTTCCCCATTTGAAAACCACTATATGCAACTAGTGACGGACAGAACATGTAACCAAATGTCTAATATTATAAACAATGCAAACTGGTAGATTATTACATTAAAGGCTTTAGCTCTTAGAAGCATAAGGAAATGCCATTTCTGGACTTTTTGGCTTATTTGTGACACTGCCTAGAAATTAGTGCATGTTTCAGTGAGGTGCACTAAATCTTGCACACAAACTTGTAATCAAGTCTTGGTTAGGCAGCTATGTGGTGAACTTGCCAATGGAAATGTTATCCATTGCTCACTCCCTTTTTTGTGGAAAGGGCCCACATCGGTCACTTAAATGAGAAATACATGGCAACATTTGTTTTTAGATCTGTACAATGTGTTCTAACACAGTTTCAAATCTCTATTCTACAAAAGAACAAACATCGTTATTTTCATGAGTGATTATAATGGTTACTATACAACACAACACCTAAAATATCATTTTAAATCACAATTTTAAATGGCTGAGGAAATTACTGTGGTTTTGTATTGTTCAGTAACATTTGAAGCTATTCAGGCACTAGAATTATCAGATAAGTTTTTATGTGGTTGATTGTTTTTCCCTATGTGGAAATAGCTAGATCTGTAGGTGTAAGCATACCTGCATAATTAGTATTAAAATAGGTTTTTTTAAGTTTACAAAAAATTGACACAATTGCCCAGACAGACTTTAAACAATTTTAAATAAATCATTTCAAACTGATTGAGTTTCTTATGCTTCCGACTTTGCAATAGTGTCCTCCATGCTCTCTACCCTAATGTTCCCATTTCCATCATGTTCAAAGTTATGGCGGATGCTGCAGGCACCAATCAAAATGCTAGAAATTACATTTATTTTTCTTGAAGCAGAGAAAATTTTATAAAAAGCTGCAGAAGTTCCCTTTAGAGAACGTTTAAGGCAGTCGAAAGTCATGCTTGCTGCTTTGCCAGCGCTTCAGCTTCCTGAAATAATAAAACGAGGATCAGTCAGTACTTTATCAAAGGTAATAATCTGTAAGTATTTCTGTTATAAATGGACATTTGTATTACATGAAAAAAATGTCAGTGACACATGGCCAAAAAGCAAGCCACCTTGAGTCTTTAAGTCAAAAGATCATTTCCTCCCATTTACTTCCATTGGGCAAGGTCCCCGCCATACACTGCTAAGGGCCCACTTCTGTAAAGTGCCAAGTATCCTCAACTTCCACTGAATTAAAATAGGAGATGGAGTATATTCAAAGAATTCATGTTCTCTCCACCAGCTGCTACTTTTTTCCTGCCCATGATAGGTTATGTTCACTATACAAACAGTGTACTAACAGTAAAAGATCAGATGTAACATTCTTTTATTACTCATGGTAAGCTACAAAAAAAGATTAAAACATCATTAAAACAGAGGATGATAGACTGAAACAAGACTGCTAGATAAGATGTTTAGAGAAAAACTTTGTATAAAAAAAAAAGCATGAAGCAATTTCACTATGGAAATATAAACAAGTTCTTGGAGATTTAATCTAAATTAATACTATGATTAGAGTCCTGCAAATCCATGGATATCTGTTTCATATCCACAGATGGAGATATCCATTGACCATTTTTGCAGATCGTGGATGAATGCAGATCCAAATTTTGTATCCATACAGGGCTGTAACTATGATGCAGTGAGAAATAGCTAGTTAAATTTGTCATAATAGAAACAATTTAACAGACATGTCAGCTAAGCTCTAGAATTACTTAATAATGAGAATTTTCAGAACAAATGTTTTAAAAAAATACTCCACATCTTCTGGTCTTCAGTGTCCAGAAGGAGAGGGCCACAGAATGGAGGCAATACAAAAGACTTTCTTTCCTCAGAACCATTTGTGCTATTGTCCTGCTTATTTCTTAATAAAAATGAATATTAAATTTAATTAGATCCACTACAAGTTTCTTCCAATTAAGGGCCCACTAAGGATTTTTTGAAACTCTGGCACTATATCATGAGCTTGAACAGTTAAGTCTGTTTTACAAATATGCAACATAAGTAAATCAATTCTCAGAAAAAAAAGGGAATCTATGAAAAATGTATATAAAATTCCTCATGAGAAGGGAAAGAAAAGAGACAGAGAGAGTGACCTCAGCCCTAACCTACATATCTGTTCTTTTACAGTTGGTGTGTCTTTCTGGTTTTCTGACCACCTACCCACATATCAAGCCTTTAAATTCACAAGTGTGGGAACAGCGTGTAGCTCTGCACTGCTGATTCAGGTCTCCGACGGTGTCTCTAATCTGTGGCCAGCAGCACAGAGTACATGTTACTGACAGAGCAGACAAAGCAATCATCTGGTGGTACGGAAGTCACACAAGTGCTGTGTCCACCAAAGTTTATTCAATGGGCAGGAGGCAGAGAAAGAAGGTGGGAAAGGAGCAGGGAAATAGGACCAGGGAAAAAAGATGCTCCATCTTTTCCAGAGGGTTGCAATCTCTCACATGTCTGCATAGAACTGATGAAAAATGTAGTGACTCTTGTCAGTTAATAGCAGTTCCGTCTGGGCAGATGCAGGTTCCAGAGGAGTGGAATCCACCCCTCCAGGCCAGAAGGAAAGGCACTGCAGTCCAGGCCTTTGGGAGTAGCGGGCTCAGAACGTGCCTCTCATCACAAAGTGCATCCCACACTAAACACATTGCCCTATTCCTCTCAAAGAAGAATCAATTTATTCTCCCTTCTCAGACCCAATCCTGCAAGATATTCAGGAAGGGCTCAAGCACGTTGGAGGATCAAGCCCCTTGTTTGTCAACTGTCACTATCCCCTTTCAAATCCTTTCTTAAAGCCAATGGCTCCCTTCCCTGAGACACTGCCAGCCCTTATCAATCAATCAAAAGCTTTAACTTCCCATGGATGCATACGAGACAGCTGCGCCCCTTGAAGTCTGGACAATTCATGTATCAAGCAGTCTATAGTTGATTTATTGTGCTCTTATCTGTAGGATCATGCATTTTCCTAAGCATGCAGAGCACTGAGCAAACTATGATGCTCAATAAATAGCTATTTGTCTTTCTAATAATGATGCTGAGGCTTGGCTCCTAATGCTATTCCCTTTAAGTAACACCCCTGAACTGCAATCAAATACATTCTCTGAATCTCTCATGGAACCACAGAGGGCATGCTGTCCAAACGGGTCTCTCCCACGTGTGGTATGCAGCTGGGTCTGACATCTCCTTCCACTTTACAGAAAGCCGTTCCAGAGAATTATGTAAATGGCTATTATACAACAGCTGGGCACGGCCCCTCCAGCTGCAAGGAAGTTTTCCTCATCTGCCATACACTGAAATCCAGACATTTTAAAATAAGATTCTCATTTTAACCACGAGTCAATCAGATGGATCTGCTAGCATTTCCTGGCAGCACACTTGCCAGAAGTCAGGCTGACAGCAAAAGTCATAGCAATTCTGTGGCTACAAAGTCATGTTGCATAAGGTTATCTCCATTTACTGAATGAGCCCCGAAAGCTTAGAAGGCAACATGGGGATTAAATAAATTAGTATTGCACCTGTCTGTTTCCCTTTTCCTTCCAGTCACCCCAATGAAAGTATCAGGCTGACAAATGGCTCTGCTACCGAGTTGTGTGTTTTTCTTCACTTCAGTTAGTGTCAGTCAAAGAATAAGAACATAAGAACATAAGAAAGGCCGTACTGGGTCAGACCAGAGGTCCATCTAGCCCAGTATCTGTCTACCGACAGTGGCCAGTGCCCAGGTGCCCCAGAGGGAGTGAACCTAACAGGCAATGATCAAGTGATCACTCTCCTGCCATCCGTCTCCATCCTCTGATAAACAGAGGCTAGGGACACCATTCTTAACCCCTTTCTGGCTAATAGCCATTTATGGACTTAGCCACCATGAACTTATCCAGTTCCCTTTTAAATATTGTTATAGTCCCAGCCTTCACAACCTCCTCAGGTAAGGAGTTCCACAAGTTGACTGTGCGTTGTGTGAAGAAGAACTTCCTTTTATTTGTTTTGAACCTGCTACCTATCAGTTTCATTTGGTGACCCCTGGTTCTTGTATTATGGGAGTATTTAAACAACTTTTCCTTGTCCACTTTTTCCACATCAGTCATAATTTTATATACTTCTATCATGTCCCCCCTCAGTCTCCTCTTTTCCAAGCTGAAGAGGCCCAGCCTTTTCAATCGTTCCTCATATGAGGCACTCTCCAAACCCCTAATCATTTTAGTTGCCCTTTTCTGAACCTTTTCTAGTGCTAGAATATCTTTTTTGAGATGAGGAGACCACATCTGTACACAGTATTCGAGATGTGGGCGTACCATGGATTTATATAAGGGCAATAATACATTTGCAGTCTTATTTTCTATCCCCTTTTTAATGATCCCTAACATCCTGTTTGCTTTTTTGACCGCCTCCGCACACTGTACGGACATCTTCAGAGAACTATCCACAATGACTCCAAGATCTTTTTCTTGACTCGTTGTAGCCAAATTAGCCCCCATCATATTATAGGTATAGTTGGGGTTATTTTTTCCAATGTGCATTACTTTACACTTATCCACATTAAATTTCATTTGCCATTTGGATGCCCAATCACTTAGTTTTGTGAGATCTTTTTGAAGTTCTTCACAATCTGCTTTGGTCTTGACTATCTTGAGTAGTTTAGTATCGTCTGCAAACTTAGCTACCTCACTATTTACCCCTTTCTCCAGATCATTTATGAATAAATTGAATAGGACTGGTCCTAGGACTGACCCTTGGGGAACACCACTAGCTACCCTTTTCCAATCTGAGAATTTACCATTTACTCCTACCCTTTGTTCCCTGTCTTTTAACCAGTTCTCAATCCATGAAAGGACCTTCCCTTTTATCCCATGACAACTAATCAATCAAGTGAGTTATGTTAATTGTGATGTTTCTATGTGAGACATCAGAGACAGAAGGCTGGATCCTGTGAGGCTTGAGTACCCTCCTGTCCCAGTACCGTTGACTTCAGTGGGAGAAGAGCGTGCTCAGCACCTTCCAGGATCCATCTCAAATGGTGTACGTGTACACACACACACACACACACACACACACACACACACACACACACACACA
>ML685808.1:11310049-11341110 GCA_007922175.1 Pelusios castaneus
GGGGGGGCTTTGTTCCGTTCCAGCAAGCATGGTGTGTACGCGATCTCGCGCAACAACAGCCACGGGAGAATTATTGCGGAAGAGGATCATTGCGCGTTAAAAACGGTAGTGTGTACATAGCCTTACTGTTTTAATGACTGTACCTGAATGCTGTAAGCAAGTGGCAGTCTCCAGACTGAAGGCCAAAATCTGCATTTATTTACACACTGCACGTTGGTTACGCTTTCTTTGAGGTACCAGCCCAGTAAACACTAGAGGTCTCTGCCACATAATGTTTGGAGCCCAATTAAAGTTACAGGACAGCTGCACTAACATATACAACCACTTGTAGGGAGGAAAAGGGAGGGAGAAATGAGGAGGGAAAACCAACACCACACACACACTTTCTGTATCTTTTCAGTGTTTTTCTGTCACAGAATGCAAGCCTGGCCTGAGCACAGAAATTCTATTGGTATCTGAGAAGTGTGGCAAGAGCTGCACAATAAACTTGTGGTTTTCTCTGCTTCTGATGGGGATTCTTTGGAGGTGAGAATCCTGGCCGGCCATCTAACTGTGGAATGCCAATAATCCAGAGAATGCAGAGTTGGGAGATGAAGTTAGTGAGGGAGCTGCCATTGAGGGAAGGCTGCTTCACACGCCCATCCATCTAACAGGCAGAGAAGCATGAGACATGAGCAGAATCAGAATGCTGTAGAGTTTGCAGGGGAATGCTGTGGGCAGGATCTTCTCCCAAGAGGCTCTGGGGCAGTTGGGAAAAAAGGACAGAACACAGAACAAGGAACTGCAAGTTTGTGTGGAGCCTGGAGATTGGAGACATTCAATTGTAGTTAAATATTTCCGGTTGTTTGTTAAAGAAATGTGTATAAATTAGCGAAACCCTTCCTAAACTTCTAGGGCTGACAATGCCTGATACATGCTGGAGTTGTTTGATAACAACAAGTGTTTTGGTTGTCCTGCTTGTGCACGGTCCAGCAACCTGATTTCTAACACAACTACTAAGAAAGCAATCCTTTCAGCTAGAGAAGAGTGCGACCGTGGCTTGCCAGCTTACTGATGCACAGAGTTTATAATCACAGCCTCTCTGCCGTGCATGTTGCTCGTGTAAATACAGAACATGCTTCTCAAGGTAAAATAAGCAGGTAACAATTCCTGTTTACACCTGGTCTGATCAAAATAGAAAAGTAGAGGAGCATGTATAATTTAAGTTCCTGCAAGTTGAATTCCTGTGATTCTGGATCCAGCTATTCAAGCTGATGGCATTTTTCCTACTGACTACCAAGCAGAATGGTCACCAGATTATTTGCAGCAATTGAGTGCTGCACTCTCAGCCTTCTTCCTCAAACTGCTGATTCTTTACATATAAAAAGAAATGACAGCTACCTTACCCCTTTAGGGCTTGAGCAAGCAGCTTCATCTCCCATTGATTTTTATGGAAGTTGGAACTCTCTTCACCTGGCAGGATTAGAACCTATGCGAAAGATGCTCTAGACGGGTAGAGCTAAGTACCAGAAATCTCCTGTATGCTGGTAGGAAAATCCTTTTCTCTGCCACTTGATCCACTAACTCACTTATATAACGAGAAATGCAGCAGATCTAATTTATCTGGACTTCAGTAAAACATGTGATATGCTACCACATGGGAACTGGAAAGCTGGGGATTAGTGCAAGAATTGTAAAATGAGTAAGTAACTGGGTAAACAAGAAACAAAAATGAGTTGGTTGAAGGGAGAACTATCAAGCTAGAAGGTTACTATTGGAGTTCCTCAAGGATGAGTCTGACTTAATATTTTCAGTAATGATCAAGACACAAAAAGTAAGAATGTGTTAATGAAATCTGCAGATAGTACAAAATTGGGAAATGCCACCAAACTAGGGAGAAGCAAAGAACAGCCTATTATGAGTGATTCTATAGTTCTAAGCCAATTACTATATATGGGACCTGATATTACAGTGATGAGTGCTGTAGAAATATGTATGATAGTGAGACATCCCATTACAGCTGCGCGCAGTCTTCTTCACTCCCTGCCCTACACCACTGTGTAATATTGCCATGCTTCATTTGACAACTGCCCCCTGGCAATGTAAAGGGGAATGTATTTCACTGATAAAGGACATCCCTGTAGCTACCATGCAGGCATACACATGGGCTCTGGAGTGCTGTGGGAAAGAAGGTAATACTGTATATAAATAAATGCTGTTATTATTGTTATAGGAGAGTGCTATAAAAAAAGATAGCTATTCATATTTATGTCAACAGTTAGTTAATAAAAATGTGCTGTTCTTCATTACTAGCTCTTTCCCAGCCATCGCTCCCTCAATTATTAATCTTTCATGCGACACAGTGCAGAAACTTTTTCAGGTTATTTTTGAGAGCCACATGGTACAATAGTTTTATTATGCAAGCTTAGCTAATGTACTGAAAATTTAGGTTCAAATTTTGACTTGGTGACAATCAAACTCCCTTCCTCTTTGTAGGGAAAAAGCCATCTCTCACAGTCACCATGCAACTGATTGATAGGTTATACCTTTTCTGTTGCACCTGGCACAGATAAGAGTAAAAGCAATGTTGTGGTTAGTGGCAGGATAAGGTCTGGGAAAGTCAGAATGAGGAGGCCAAGAAAGCAATTAGAACAGTTTCTTACCCCAAGATACCGGCTATCATTGAAAATTCGAGGGGGCAATGGATTTCCACTTGTTGGTCGGCTCTCTTCAGGGACATTCTCTCTCATCCATTTCCGGTTCTCCTCATTGGCTGCAATATCTTTTTCCTCAAATTCAATTTTGTTGGCTTCCAAGAAGCCTAATACATCTTGCTGCTGTTTTTTGATCTACAGTAAAAGGTGTGCGAGGGGAGAGAGGGAAGTAAACCAATCAGCAATCAAACAAACAGATAGAAACTCCAAGGCAGAACAATCTGTGCGAGTTCGGTGGTGCAGATCACTCAGCACTGTTACAAATTCTTTTAGGCATGGTTACTGCCTTTAAGAAAAACACTCCATCGTACCTCCCTCAGCCCACACAAAAATACTCCACTGGACCTCCCTCAGTCCACTCAGGTCAGTAAGTTTGGCTAGCCCTGGCATATGCTACACCATCATATGATGCAGAGTGATTTAACAATCTTTGCCTGTAGTGAAGAGTTGTTTCCTAGCAAGCCTGACTAAGTCCCTTGTCTGTTACACCAAGAACTGAGTTTCTTTCAAAGGAATCATTCAGTCTGGCTCCTCATAGGATTCACAAGACTTATTACTGTAAGAGATGCATACACCACTACACTAGTGAATATTTTTAAATAAGGGCCTTACACTGAGAATGACATTTTCTTATTTCACATTTTAATCAATTATATCTGTCCAAAGAAAAAGGGAGGACAGTTGCCTTGCAGAGGCTGTATACCTTTATCTAACCATTATCCAGGTAACTGTAGTTTATTAACTACAGTTAAATTTGCTGGAGGACATGGTTCTGATTTAAAATACATAGACACACTGGAATCACAGGTTCAAGTCCCAGGAAGATGGACTTAATCTTTCTAGCTGGCTGCCATCCCTCCACCCCAGAATTGGCCAAGTTCCAGTAATGCTATACAGGTATCACTTGGGAAGGGCTTTTCGACATGCATTAGAAGAAACTGTGCAACACATCATACACTGTGTGAAATCCTGACCTTACTGAAGACCATGGAACTTTTCCATGGACAGTGAAGCCAGGATTTCTCCCACTGTATTTATCCTCATTGTTCAAGTATTCCACAACAGTCCTTAATCCCAGGAAGTATTCTTCTGATATTACACACTGGCAATATGAAAGGATTAAAAACTCCTACTACTTTTCACAGTTTTTTTTCCTTCTGTCTGTTGTAATTTGGTCACTGGAGCGGGGCTTTTCATCCCTGTCCTCTTTTAGGGTTTTTCCTTGAAAGGAAGTGTATGGCATGAACAAGATCCATTCACAACTAATCCAGTGCCTCCTCTATGCTCACACATGCCATCAAATGGCAACAAGGATCTGTACAGCAAAAGATGTTTCTGGCTTTGAAATATTAGGTTCCCGATGGAAAGACTTTCTATTTACTCTCTGGTTTGCTTCTTTATAACAGTACCAGGATGAACTAGACCCATCCTTGCAAATAATGAAAAAGCAGGGTTTAACAGTAAGTTTGCCTTCTTCATACTACCTCCTTCCTAGTGAAAGCAGATAAAATCCTGGCTTTAACCTAATTAGTTCATCATGACTAAAGCTGCACTCTACTGAGTTGTTGCATTACTTCTAATTCAGGTCAGATACCAGGCTCCCCAAGCAGCCTTCCCATATATGGACAAGTAAAAACACACAAATCCTCAAACAAGCAGATATGAGGTCAGTGGACAGGCATATGAGCTCCAAATATGGTAGCTGAACTCCCTTGCTTGCAAGAGAGCATTTAAAAAGAAAGCAACAGCCACAAACACCAGCTGACTGCAAGATCTCAGATCAGAACAAAATGCCTATTAGACAACTTACATCAGAGCAGGGTTTATACATTGTATAGATTGCTCTGGGGAGTAAAAGTCACATAGGATTGAGTTTCTGAGGTACTGAAAGGAAAAAAGTTAGTTACCACAGAAATATACAGAAGTCTAGACAACAGAGAACAGGATCTGAAGAGATGCCATTTTGTAAATTCATTTCTAGACAATTAAGCACCTGTTCGCTCAGATTTTAGTGACTCCTTTGTAGCCATTAAAACTCATATGTCAATCCATAACATAGTGTAGTTCCATATTTAGTTAGATATTTAAAAATCCCAACAACTTGTTTACAAAGGCACTTAAAAATCATCAGAGGGCTTACTGCTAAGATACCCACTGCTTTAGTCTGGAAAAGGGCAATAACTTTCCCCTGACTTCACCAGGAGAGCTGCTTGCCTAGAGACTGCAAGATCCAAAGCAATGATTATAACTCAGATATTGTGTCAATGGAGTAGTTCATAGACAGGATTAAAATCTGGATGAGAGTACTAAATAGCATTAGCTGAAAAAATCATTGCTAAAAATAAATAAAATGGACAGGTTAATAACACCCAGCAGAAGTAGTTCATGTTATAGGCTAACAAAAGCATTTTTTCAACATGCTCACATCTGCCTCTAGGAAATTTCTTCCTCTGCTCCTAACCAGGCTTACAATGGAAGGGAAAGGGGAGCGGGGAGGAAATTCTTCACAGCCAAATTATAAATCCCTAAAAAAATACATTTTTAAATGATGCATTTTCCCATAAATGTCCTAAAAAGAATCTTGACAAATGCCAAGTTGAACAGGAGAACGACCTTTATAACTGAGTATCTAAAAGAGTATCTAATGCACTGTCCTGGCTTCAGTGGATAAACAGGGCATCTGCTTACTTAAAAAAAAAAACCAAAAACCAACACACACACACATCCCTGACCCTGATTCTCCATAGACTTGGCCATTAACCGTTCGTAAAAACTGATCTAATTTCCAATAGTCTCCGTTCCTTAATCTTCAACAAAAACTAATATTAATAGACCCTTAATTGCAGTGGGAACTTTCAACTCAGTACAAATTCACAAAGCCACCACCTCAGTTACTTACCAATCTCCTGTTGAAACCTACCTCTGCCATGAATGTCAACAAAGCTCTAACATCTGGAGGCTTCGAAGATTGTGACCAGCCGCTATCACTAATTTACACAACCGTGCCCACCTGCATGGTTACCTCATACCCCCATCGCCCCCCTATGCCCCAGTAGTATCTTGGCACAATCCTATATTATGAGCTCTCTAGGGTAGGGATTGTTTATCTTTAACTCTTTTGTACAATGCCTACCATAACAGGGTCTGGGGCTCTCAAGGTGCTACGGTAATACAAATAATAAAATGTCCTCCCATTGTCTCCAAGTCCCATTTTTATATTAGGCTTCCAATACTGTTCACCAGATCTGTAAATCATAAAGATAGCAAAGTCCTGCAGAGGTGATGAATACCTGCAGCTCCAATATGTAATTCATAGCTGAATTTTGAAGTCTATGGGAGTTGTGCATGCCCAGCATCTTGCAACTTCTAGCCTATGACGATATGTTTCCAGTATTTGAGAGGAAGATTGTATTTATATTATGTGTGCGTGTGAGAGAGAAGTATCTGCTTCCTTATCTCATTGTTTTCTTATGCTCCCCTGTCATCTCGTCTCATATTTTAGATTGTAAATTCTTTGGGGGGGGGGGGCAGAAACAATCTTTTTGTTCTGTATTTGTGCAGCACATAGCACAATGAAGTCTTGGTCCATAGCTCAAACTCATATAAAATAATAGTGATGTTTTGCCTTATCTAGGAAGGTTAAAAAATTGCAACTGCTATGAGGAAAAAGATATCTAGTAGGCTAGTCCAGGAATGGAAGTCAACTGGAGATTAGTCATCTGAGCACTGCTCTTAGTCACTCTTCCAGAGATGGTAAGCGTATCGATTTCCAAGTCCAATTGATCCTAATGGTTTCCCTTAAGCAAAAACAAGTGACTGATGCTGGAGCAGTTGGTGATTTGCTAGTGTGGAGTTTTAGCATGTTATCTAAGTCTCCAGAACCCAACTCATTTTATTCTATATCTTTGATCAGAACAGTCAACACCTTCTTCTCTGTTCCTAAAACAAACATTTCAACCAGAGTGACAAAAGACTTGCACAAGTGTATAAATGCCAGAATTACTCCTGATCAAGATCATCTGTTGCTGGGTATAGTTTCTGCAGGGCTGCCAACTTTTAGTATTTTATCAAATGTCATTGTATGTGCTTTTAAAGACAATTCTGTTTATTTCAGGCACTCAAATACTACAGCAATATAAGGAACTAGATATCAATATACAGCAATCTCACTAAGTTTTCACTTATTCGAAGAGGCAAAGTCTCCTGTTATTTTCAGTAGGTCAAAAGCCAACCTTTCCTCAGTAAAGATGAAGGTCTTGCTGTCCATGTGTGGACCAAGCAGGAGACAAAAGCCTAAGATGCTAGGAAGATACACCTTCTTAGAAAAATGACTATCCATGCTGAGCACCAAGTCTCTGAAAATCAGCCCCCTTTCAGGTGTCTCAAGTTGTACACAACAAATGGAGGCACCACAAATCACCCATCACTTTTGAATGTTGGCCTCAGTATAGTCAATGGGCTGGCTGTCATGTTATAAGCCATGTTAGACAGTCATGGTTAACCACAACCTGCTAACAACTTTAAACACAGCTTTCATTGTAGACAAGGACTACTAAGACATGTTTTACATTATGTTAGGTTAACATGGTTTTGCACACTTTACCAATACAACCCCAAGGAGACATGGGAATGGGTGTGGAAGTGTAGGGACGGCGAGACTAAAGAGAGATACTAAAAGGATAGGGTGGTTCTGAAAACACTGATTGAGGGACGGAAACCGAGGGGAGACAAATGTAGAGCAGGAGCTCAAAGACTGAGGAGTATAAAGGGGAATGTGACGATAACAAATGTAAAGAGGGAAGAACACTGTGGGACAGTCATGGGAGGAAAGGGAATGTGAAGTTGGAGTGAAGGAGAGAAAAGTGGGCTGAGTGAACATTTTCAGGTAGGCTGGAGACGTAAGAGTGGTGGGGGAAGAGGTAAAATGATAGTGAGTCAAGTCCCCATTTGAGTAGCCAGAAGGAAGGCCTGCATTTGTGCATGCTCATGTCAGGATGACCACTCCACATGAATAATCACACACGAAGTGGAGGCATTGGTCTTTCCCTAAACAATCAGTCACTGGGCAGACCAGAATTAAAAGTGATTTATTGTGCTTTTTTAATCTTCATTTTTAAGTCAGACTCATGAGTTTTGATCCCTTTAAATACTGCTCTCACAAGAGCCAGTTTTCTCCTTTAGCATTTCCTATCATAGGTGACTTCATTTTTCTTCCCTGTTAAACACACACAGTTCCCTGATCTGAAAAAGTACCAATGCTTCTGCTTTTTAGTATGCCATTTAGTCTGCAAAATATCTAGCATTACAGAAGTTAAAGAAAGTCCTAAAACAGTGTTGAAAAGAATAATTTAACTATATTAATCTATTCCCTTGTTTGACTTTATCTTTCATTCTTCATTCTAATGAAGGAAATACTCTTCCGTTGAGTTATATTTAAAAATAGTTTGGATGTTAAGCAAAATACTGTTATTACAAAATTGAACCTTGGAAGCCAAAATCTGCATTAAAAACTTTACAAGCTATTGTGATTCCAATTCTCCATTCCTAGCCCATAAAGAGCGCTCACTCAAATCAAGGGAGTTTTAGGAGCACAAGGAGGCTTTGTTAACATGCTCCAGGATGATGCTTAAATATTCTGGTCTCTAATTCATTAAAAAACAAAACTAAACAACAAAAAAAAAAACCCAGGACTTCATTCTTCTGCCAGAGCATTTTTTCTGATTTGTTAATCTACTATAATCTCCTGCTATGACCCCTCCCCCCATACACACTTAAATTAAAAAATTATATACATATGAAAAGCTGATTAAGAGATAGTAAGCTTTTTACATCAACATATGTACACACAAAATTACGTTTTAGAACTATACAAGAGAACACTAATCCCCCATTTGATTACTAACAAGACTAAACCAGTGGTTCTCAACCTGCAGCCCCAGCCAACACACAGCTGCGGTCCATGTGACATCCTGGGAGCCATACAGGTAGTACTGGGTGCAGCCCATAAACACAGCCCACAGGGGTGAATAGGATGAGAACTGCCACTCTAAACTAACTATTCCAGTTTCACTCTGCAACAGCTGACTATGTCAATAAAGCAAAAGAAGCTCAGATTTCAGCAGGTAAAAAAACCTGACAAGACCACCTTGCAAGTAAATTTATTTACAATTTAAATCTACACCTCTATTCGATCAGTCATTTGGCAAGTGAAGGAAGTATTGCTATTCACTGGAGAGAAGCATCTGTTTGAAAGAGCAACAGACTTTGAAAGAGTTAGAACAAACTGCTAATGTGCTGTCTCCCACAAAAAGGTCCCCCTGTCTACTGTGTATTAGAGATACATAGGCTAGGAGGGTGGAGAGGAGAAGATCTGGAGGACAACAACAGCATGACACTGTTGAGGACAACTTGGTTCTGGTCAACTTTACATCTCTGCAGATGCTGTCAGAGACACAGGAAAAGCATGACTATGAAGGAGCATGGACAGGTCCAATATAGCAAAGGGATGAATGCAGAATATTTCTGTTTAGCAAATGAGAAAATGATGGGTTACAATTCCACAACATGTTTCATTCCCTAGAAGGAACAGATGGCTGTTCCTAACAGTATTCATCTTCAAGGAAAGGTTTATTTTTCTACTTCTGTATTTTTTTTTTAATATTCATTTATTGAGTGAGCTTCAAAGAGATTCCTGTTATGTATTTTGATTTTATACATGCAGGGAATATAATGAAAAGAATAGTCTATTTGTACCTTTGTATAAGGATTCGATTTTTTTCAAGTTTCCCTATTTGTCTGTTTAACAACCAGTTCACAGCACATACTATACATTTTCTGGAAATCCACTCATGAACCAGTGAAATCTTAAGTAGCTGTATGGATTGAGTGGTGCCATTGAACTCAATTTTGGATAACTCAATGCAACTGCTTATGTCCATAAAGCTTCTTTCTTGCATACGCATCTGCAGGATTGGATCCTGAATTATACCAGATGCAGTTAGCATACAGTGTTCTATTCCATTAGTTAAGAGTGATGAATCCTGATCCCTATAAATCAGAGGTGCACAACCTCGGCCTCCAGGCTGCATGAGGCCCACAAGCATGTTCTGTGTGGCCCTCTGGGAGCGGAGCGAGCGGGGGGAGGGGGCGGGGAATCGTGTGACATGACACCTCCCACCCACCCTAGCCACACGTTGCTTTTGTGGCCCTCGAGTGGCCTTAGAAAATGCAACTTGGCCCTTGGCCAGAAAAGGTTGTGCACCCCTGCTATAAACGGAAATGACTCAAGGCCATATTTGTAACAATTAATAAAACTGGCTCACCCCGTTGGAAGATTTAAAATAATTTGATTAAAAAAAGATTATATATAAAATTAACCCTGAAAATTAATCTTCCACTTCTGTGCCAGGTCATCAGTTGGTAGAGCTTTATCAATTTACACTACTGAGGATCTGGCCTACAATGTCTCATGATTAACTCAATTTTCTTCTATCCAGTACATTAGTGGGCATCCTACTTTTCTGTCAGCATCATGAAACAGAGGCTATATAACTAGATAACGTTACTCTGAATTCACACAATTCAGCTACTGATTTCAGTATCAGGACTTGAATAAGCTTCTAAAATTGAAGATTCCTGTGCACACCAAAACCTTAAGAACCATAACTACATACACGATGATTCAATGTAATACATTTTATTTTAATTGCATCATCTTTGATCATTTGAAACACCGTCACTCATTCAGATTTTCAGTGTCATCTTTTTAATAAATGATGCATCCTGTGGGATTTGAAAATATTTTAGAACATTCTTTTTGATAAGGAGGTTTTAAATAGCAAGAGATGATTTATACACGAAGGTTTAAAAAAAAAAAAAAAAAAAAAAAGCTCCCAAATCCTCAGATGAAGTTAACATCTATACAAAGTTCAATGGCTCACAACAGTTGATCCTTCAAGTTACAGATATAAAAATGAACACTTTTACTTCAACATACAAGAATGGAAAATTGCAGCAAGAAAAGATCTTCAAGTAAATCCTCAGTACGACAGCACTGCTCTTTCAAAAACTGCAATTCAGGTGATAATACTGAAAAATAACTTTCCTTTTCAAGGAGCAGGGTGACACAAAGAAAACTGTACTCCTGCCAAGACAAATTAATCTGCCACAGGGAATCAAGCCAGACTGAGGTCTTAACTGTGTGCTGAGCCTCAGTCTAACAACATTCCAAAGAACTCTACAAATGAACTTACAGATCCAAGTACATAACTCGCCCTGCAAAATGTCCAGCTGAGAACAACTGTTGTGCTTCAGTCTTCTTTCAGTGGTTAAGTAAAGGCAGCACTAAGCAGCCCAAGAAGTTAAATAAAGCCAAATAATCTTATTAATCTGTTCATACCAATTTTCTAACTTCATTGATTAGAATTTGTCAGATTTGCCTACCTGTGTTGCACAGTGAATGGTGTTCTAACAAATTAAGACAGTGACTGTTCAAAGCCATATTTTGATAAGGAAAATCTCACCCTGCTTTTTGCACTTTGCATTAGCCTGTTTTGGATACTTAAGTAGTGTCCTTCTGCTCCCCTCGAGTGGATTGCTAAAGCAAAAGTTAATCACTTGCAAATCAGTTGCAGAGAAGTTTATAATTTTGTCTCCTAGTACAACATAAGCATAAGAGTTAAGAAAAAAGGCAGCTGAGTTAAATTTCATGGATTCCCTACAGGCCCCATCAAGTCTGTCCTCTACCAGTGATAACCCAACTCCAAGACTGTTCTGTGAAGGAGTATTTGTAGGCAGAATCCATTCCTTACATGCATTAGATTTTTCTCCACTTTATTGCTATAATGTTTCAGGAACCAGCTTGTATATAAAACATCTATTCCAGATACCATGAAATATTTACAATGTAGTTCTCAAAAGTATGAACCCCAATTTTGCAGATGCTGTCCATCCACAACTTCATGAATAACACTGAAAGCCATGCAGAGACTCACTGGCCCCTGAAGGTCTATCCCATTATTTTATAAGTGCCAGTATTTTATTTCACAGTCTGTTAGAACTCATCTTGTAGCTATCTTTAGACCTGGACAATTAACATAGCAGAACTTTATCTTTCACTTTGGGCTGGCTTTTTAAAGGAAACTATTTCACATATCAATACCACCATTATCTCCTCTAATGCTTGGTTTCACTGCCATAAGGTACAACATTCTGGGCAACCACCGACGCATCAACTGGACAGGAAGTGTATGAACTTATCTCAGCAGAGTTGCAGAAGCTGCATACATTTGGTTCTTATTTACACAAAAGTTGGCCAGTGTTCAGCTGAAAGCCCCACTCAGTCAATGAGAGATGCAGCAGGCCAACTGAGAGAAAAATCTGTCCTTTGATATTACTCTTTCAAAAGACTACTGCAGAATAGGGGGCTTTTTTAATGCAGGGGGAGGCATCGTGTCAATAAACACTGCAATTCAAAACAGCTGCTTACTAAATTCCTGGTGTTGCTCTGATAGGAACAATAATGCACCACCACAACTCAGCACCAAGTTCCTTCCCCATACAAGCCAGCTAGGGAACACTGTTTTGTTTATATTTTCTCTCCATTTCTGCGGTCCTGCTCCTGGCTGCAGGGGAAAGGGGGGTGTTCATTTCTCATCTGCTGCAGTGAGTTCCATTTACTCTTTTGCCCTTCCCTTTCCCCATCCCTCCTCTGTGAACACTTAGGCGACTCCCACACTCTCCTCACTCAACAGTCCTTCCTAGGCTGCCAGTTCACAAGAATAGTGTTCTGTCTGCTTTGCACAACACTCAGATTAACTAAACAGTGTGCCAGACAGATGTACAACACCCATGAATGCAGCACACATGGCGGCCATCCAGACTAGATGCAGCCTGCATTGCTGCAGGTTGCGCAGAACAACTCTGGTGCTTTTTCTTAAGTGAGAACTTCTTCATGTACACTCCTGATTCTTCGCTGAAGAAATATGCAGACTAGAGAATTAACCAGTGCCTGCCAAAACCTGGGAAGGTCACAGAAGTCAAGTGTGTAGAACCAGAATTCCACAGCAAGCGTTTATAATGTAACATTCAGGATGGATTTGGTTCTTCTCCTATGCCTTAAATGGCAAAACACTTATAATATTTATTCACTGCATTTTCTAATTATAATCACTCGCCTCCTTGGCAGCTTTACGTGCCATAAATTAGTTAAAAGATCACAAACATAAATGCAATTTTATTTCAGTGTTTTATTACAAAAAACAGGCAAAGTCTCTCTATCACTATCAAGAGCCCAGGATATACAAAATAATGCCTTCCCTCTGTGAAGGCTGTGGGCCCATAAATGACATGGCAAGGTTATTGTATAAGAAAGAGCTGAATTGCTAAACAGCCTGGGGCCCAACAAACCCAGGGTGGTGTCTGTGTTAACACTGAAGAGTTCAACTCACTACTCATTATATTCAAACTTTTCTTGGCTCCACGCTTTTAAACACTGTGTACAGTATTAATAAACTAAAAACAATGTCCATTCCAATTAATCTTATTTTGAATGGATTCATTGTTCAACATTACATGGTTTAAATGCAATTTCTTTGTAGAGGCAAAGGGGAGGGGATGAAATAGCCTCACACAGTACATCAATCACATCACCAGAATACTGTACCACATCTTTTCCGATGACCAAAGGAAAGGTAAAATAAGAGGCAGTTGATTTTCTTAGGGGCAGAGATGTCAGCTGAGACCCCCAGCTGACAAATTTCAAGCTTTATGCACATTTAACACAGAATTGCACTAAGGTTAAACAGGGAGTCAAACAGACAAAATAGACATTGCAGAAAGATGTATATAATAGGTGTGAGTGGAATAGACGAGGGAGTCCTGCCTTAAAGAAATGAAATTAAACAAGAAAATTGCATCCAGCAATGATGATCCTTGAAGAATTTGTGAGGTAAGAATTTCAGAATTGTTGATTAAGTGCACAATCCTGCAAGAAGTTGAGTGCCATTGCAGTCAATAGGAATTGAGGATGCTCTGCACTTCACAAAACTGCTCAGAACCTTGTAGGATCAAACCCACATTGACAGAAAGCCTGCATTAGGACATTGTTAAACTGATTTTTAAGTGCAATCCATTCTACAGGCTCTAGATTGGACAACAGTAGATATCAGTTGCTAAAATGAAAAAAAAAAAACAAATAATCCCAGAACTGCCACATGTTTGAATAAGAACAAATATTCCCAGAGGTGCAGTTTAGACAGTGAATGAACTGAATAAATTATCTGGATTTTTAAACACGGACACTCCTTGTACATCAATATACCTGGACACTTCATTGCAGCGTTGAGTACAACGTATATGGGACCCATCAGTCACAACTCTAAACTTATATTCTTTCATGTACCAAGAGAGAAAACTTTTTGTCATGCAGATAATGACAGCCGTGCCTGTTAGGACTGTTATAATGTAGGGTCTAGAGAGCAGTGGTTCCCAGCCTGGGGGACAAAAGTGGCCTGTGGCTCCCCTCCTGCCGGCTTCAGAAGGGTGCCATTGCCAAGGACCCAGGTGAAGCATGTTTCTGCAGGGCTAAATGACAGTGCAGGCTCCTTGCTGAAGCTAAGCGGGTGGGAGATCAGCACTCCCCTACCCTTGGCTGTAGCAGAGAACACGACAAAGCACTCTGCCTGGGTCCGCAGGCACTAGGGTCCCTGCTGGAGCCAGAGAAAGGTGAGCACTGATCTGCCGTCTCCCTGGCTGCAGAAGGCAACCACTGCCTAGGGACTCAAGTGGAGCACACAGGGGCTACAGCAGTGTGTGGTTTCTCTGCTCCAGCCAAGGAGACAGGAGATCAGCGAGGAGGCAAACTGCTTTTGGGGGGAGACAGGGGGAGGCCTGCTGGCAGAGGCTGGTGGCCCTTCAGGGCTGTAAAAATGATATCTGTGGCCCTCAACCCAAAAAGGTTGTAAACCACTGCTCTAGAGATTTCAAAAAAATTATTTTCAGGGATCTAAATGCAGAACTTTAAATATATATTTTGCGTTGCTGGTACAGACATTTGTTCTCAGGATGGTTGCTCTCCCAGTTGGGCTATGTATTTTAGGTCACACAACATATCTGGTCCCTCAGTGATCTCAGACCCATACAACAGTGGAAAGTGAGGAGTTACAACCCAACAGAAGTCATAACAAAAGTAAGGTATGTTAACATTAGTTACTGCTAAAGATAACACTAAATGTCATCACACACACACTTTTTTATAGCAAATGTCTGAAGGCAAAAACCAAGTCATTAATTAAACATTTCAAACTATATAAATATTGGGCCGTCCACCGTGATGACTGTTGAAAGCTCCTGTATCCACCCTTGCCACGTCTTTCAAATAAGGACCTGTGCACTACAGATATCATATTATATACTTTTCATCACGCTAGCAGCATAATTTAAACAAACGTGACCTTTTAAGGGGTGTAACGAGCAGTGGGAGAGGAGGAAGAGATACTACATCGCCATAGACATCAATAAAACTATTATAAATTTCAGAAGTCCCCAGTATTTTCCTAAAGTCTAATGATATTTTTTGTTTGACGCATACAGTAGACTCTCAAAAGACATGAATACATTGGGAATGGAGACAGTCTAAAACCTTTCTAAGTCTGAACAAAAACATTACGGTACAGTACACTGCAATCAGTGTCTTACAGCTGAGGCTGGAGAAACCTCTGCAAAGGTGGCACAGGCAGTCCTACCTGGTTTGCGAACAGCTCCCTGCCCTATTCCTGTTTCTTACCTTTGGGCTGAAAGGGTGGAGAGGGGAAGGGGAGGGGCCTTGTCCCACACCCTTGGCATTACACCCAAGGCAGCACATGGCAGAGGGGTGGTGCCAGCCATCTGCCAGCACCCCTCCCTCCCCTGCCTCAAACTCCCAGAGATGCTAGTAAGATCCAGGAGTGCACCTACAGGCAAAGCTTTGACCACATCGATATACAGGCTATGGCCATTTAAAACTCCTCCAGAGTGTAGCTGACTCCCACTCCAGATCCCAGCCAGGCTTTGGCTGCAACCTTCACTTCCTTGCAGCATCAGCTGCTTGGTTTCTGCAGCTTTCTTTCCTGGGCTGGGAGTGGGGAGTCCAGGCCTTTGAGGGCAAAAACAGCTTCTCTCCCTCCAACTAGGGTGGGAGAGGAGGCAGTGAAACAGCATCCTTGGCTTAGGAAACGAGGAGTCTGGTGGCACTGTTATTAAAGACTAACAAAGTTATTTATCGCATGAGCTTTTGTGGGAGAAAATCCCACTGTGTCAGACACTTGAAGATGGGGAACTTCTAGATTAGGAGGAAAAAAAATGCAGGGGAGTGTAAGTCATAGGATCAGGTCAGACTGTGACAGCAAATCAAAGCAGCTGTTGTATTTCCAGTTTCATAGGGTGACCGGTCAGTTCAGAACTCTGACGTTCAATTCCTTGAGGTTCTACTGTATCACCACCAAGGACTTTACCTTTATTTTCAGGGAGAGGGGATTGGGGCGTGTTAAGTGCAGTCAGAAAGGTGCCAGGCCAAAGTAAAACAATTCATAAAAGTTTTACAGACACTAATTTAGCAATTAAAAAGCCAAAGTTGGCATAAAGCGCGCGCACACAAATAACTTCCAGACTGTGTGTATCTTCCTCTCGGGGTTACACAGCCAGCTGTTTCTAAACACTCAACTTTTCCTAGTCAGAATGATTAAGAACTAATTCATGTAGAGAAAATAAACATGTCCCTTGCGCTAATTATGTGGGTTAGAATTTCAATTCAGCATTATACAATCCAAGCACTACACAGCAAAGAGAGAGAGCCAACAGGCAGGCAGGAGACGCCATTCTGTGCAACATGAGTCCACCTAAAACTCTCATCATTGTACATATAAAATCGTGCATTCTCTGCTGTTTATCATTGCAATGAACCATAGGCTTCAGGTATCATCTTGTGAAACAAGACTGGCAGCATTTATTTCCTGACTCCTGCAAACCTCAACAGGACCATTATGTGAGTAGGCTGAACTTGGTACTTCAATATAGCCTGTTGTCTCTTAGTGCCATTCAATGACTGTTTGAGAAGGGTGGGTGTTTCCAAATTAAAATGTCAACATAAAGTAATGACATTTACCTACTCCTGTGATAAGAGTGCAGGAACAATGCTCATATGTGAGGGATGATGGGCACACCCCAGCTTTTGTTTCCTCTCCCATTGCACAGATGACAGATTATGAACTGGATGCTTGGCAGACAGATGGGGGAGATTGCCTATGGAATGGTGCACAAGCTTTGGGGGAGTTTTCTGTTACTGGTTTTATGTTTTGCTTGTGTTAAAGGGGCAGTGTTTGCCTTCAAAAACAGTGTACGCTCCAGTCTGAATAGATTTACTTTCTATTACAACCAACATTACTAAAACTGACAGATTAAAGTTGTTTTCTCCTTCCACTGTTCATTTTGTGCATTTGACAGCAGCTTGTAGACACTGTCACACTTCCTCCTCTACATGCAGTCACCTCTCCAGATTGCATTCTTTTCCTCACACAACTTCTGGGCAAGCTCTGCAAGGGCTTACTGAAATACAAAACAAAACTACCCTTTGTATTTCAATGACTGAAGAGGTTTTTATTCCTATTAGTTTTTATAAGATTGCCATCCTCCAACACTGTCAGTTTAGACCAGAACCCAAATAGATACTGTCAGATTGCCAAATCATGCCCTCCAGCGGGTGTTCTACTTTTTGCCAGAACAGAGCAGCACCCAAACTTATCATGGTCATAAACACAAATTACTCCCTTACAGCATGAAAGAGCCTGACCCTTGACACTTTCATAAATCAACTGAATAACATTTGACTCCTACAAGCCTAAAAAGTGCCTTTGTCTGGTCCAGAACTAACACACAGGAATACAGACTTTTATCTTAGTTATCCATTTACAAACAAGAACAATAGAAGAATATGAACCCATCACATCCGCACTTCATAACTGTCCTGTTACACACCCACAGACTGACTTCGATTTTGGCGAGGTGTATTTTAAAAAAAAATTTTAAGCACTTCTTGTCATATCATCCAAGTACTATATCATATTACATTAACCACAAATTATGCCAGCTCCCTATAATAAGTAACACAAAACTACCATAATTGCTGAGAGTCAGAATATATGAAGCTCTAAGAATGCCCGGAACAACACAGACATTTAAACAAATAAACACATTACCCTTTGAAGACTGCCATGCTCCCAAAGAGAACGAGCTGGCAAGTCACCCAGCCCACAGCGGAAATAGCTTTGCCACAGCCATGAGAGCTCAATTCCAGATACCCACTGCAAGAATACTCTTAACTGCCATTGCAGGATGTAAGGTAAGCAAGAAAGAGTGGGGTTCCAGGAGTAGTCCCTTAATAAAATTCACAAGAGTACTACACTTGTATATAAAGTCATCTGTTGCAACTACCTCTTAAATTTTCACTCTTTCGCCACTTGGTTCTTATTTTGTCATCTGTTGCCTAGCTTAAAATTTGGCTCAATGAGCTGAACTACGCTCTTCAACTCTAAGTCGTTGTACTACAGTTCAGATTTTATCATGGTCACATATTTCCGATCATTATCCTGTGGCAGGTGCCATATTCTGAATGAATAAATGCCGAAGGTCAGGAAGTTTGGAATACTAAGACTGACTCATCTAGTGACTCATTATCCAGCCTAGGCAACAGGGCCTTTTCATGCCTCAGTTACCCACCTATCCCATCATTGTCTTCTGAAATAAGCATAACAATTAACTACCACACAAGGAGGTTGCAAGGCTTAAGCAGTGAATGTTTATGGCCTTGTACACACTACAGCCTTCCCGCATGATAAGGCTGTGAGCGTACACACATACACGTTGCTTGTTGCACGTAAACACCCAAGTAAACCACCCAAACGAGGGTGGTTAGGCTTACCACGGAACAAGTGTGTGTGGACAGTCCTTGCGCTTTAGACAGCCTCCAGAAATGTCTCAGAATGCCAGTCGAGGCCACTCTGGGACACCAGAGCTGCCATACTTGTCAATTTCACTGCTCTAGCAGCTGAGTCCTTGCTGGCAAGCCGGGCGGCTAGAGGGAATCCTGAGCAGCAGTGGGGCTCCAGACTGCAGGTACTCACAGCGGCTGGAGCCCCGCTGCTGCCCTGGATTCTCTCTCGCTGCCCGGCTTGTCGCTGGCGTAGTGGAACCCCGGCTGTGGGACCAGGGCTCAAGCCTCCAGCAGCAGTGCAGCTCTAGCCCCGGGGAACCCCCAGGGCAGCTCCTGTGAGGGAATCCCTGGGGCAGCCAGCTGGAGGGGAACAGCCCTGCTGCCCACCCAAACGCTGGCTGTGGCAGTGCATGGTGGGATAGGTGCCCGCCATGCACTGCTCCTTATAGCGAAAATTAAAAGGAGCATGTGAGCGCTCCTTTTTGCTACAAGGAGTACTGTGTGGACGGGGTAAAGCATTACAGTTCTAACACTTGCTTGTCCCGCAACAACTTTATTGCAGGACAAGTCTGTAGTGTGTATATGGCCTCAGAAAGAGGCAATGCAATCTCATGGACTGAGCACAGGGGCAAAGAGCTCCTGAGCTCTCAACCCAGCTCTACCACCCACAGATTTCCTGCATGACTTTGAACAAGTCATTTAGGACTACAGTCACAAAGTGACTTAGGTGCAGCAATGGTGAGCATTGCCCTGACTAGCTTTTAAGCACCTGGTACCCTAGTGAATTCACAACCCTGAGTTAAGCACCCAGGATCCCTATATAATGCCTGGGGAGAGGCAGGTGCCTAAGAATGGGGTTCACAAAACCCAGCACATTAGGTGATGGCCACTTAAGCTAGTCAACAGCAGATTCCTCTCCCCTCCCATTCTAAAGGATTTAGGCGTCTGACTCCAAGCTAGAGGGAGTTGCCTCTCTGCTGCAGACCATCGGGATGGAAGAAAATAACTGTGCTATAGTTAAGAAATGAAGCTAAAAATATAACCAAGTTTCTTACAAGGCTCTTGTGGTTTGTAAGAAAAAGAGTATTCTTAGAGCCAAGTAAACACAGAGACTAAATGATCTGGTAAGACAAAGATCTGCAGTTTACAATACTAATTTTTGCTTTACTGAAAGTATTTATATTTAACTCATTTTTAAAGGAGATATATAGGAACCTAATGTAAACCAGATTGCTACTGATCTATGTTTCTATCTTTAACATATTCATATTTTATTAAAAATGTAAAACATCTTCAATGTTGAAAAGCCACCAATTTTTCTCTATAAATATCCAGAAGAGAAAGCCTACTTTTTAGGCTTTTTAAAGTGAAAATACAGGACTCACTAATGGCTTGAAAAGAAAACCATGAAACCAGTACACAGACGTCACTCTAGACAAAAATCAATATGGCTGAAACTTCAAGTACAGTATAAACCCTAAGCATCAAAAAAACCTTATTTCTTTTTAATTTTCTTGTATTTGTCTTCTAGGTTTTGAACCTGTAAGATACAGCCAGCTCACATTTCAAGCTTTTTCTTTTTTATTACCATAAAGGCTAAGGGGGAAAAACAACTTATTTTCTTTTAAATGAAAACAAAGATTCTTATGAAATAGCATGACTCCAGGAGCTGGGATTTTAAGAAAAACACCAAATTACATTAGGACTTGTGAGAGTAAACAATACTGCAAAGTTTTAGAGTAATTATTTTCTACAGTCATATGGCCAAATCCTGCTTGCCTTAGTCACACAAGCCAGACTCCAAGTTCCTTATTCCCTTTGAAATACTTGACCCACAACTAGCTCCCCTTAAGTCACTATTTGCGTGAATAAGGCAAGCAGAATTTGGCTTGTACAGCGCAGCCATCCTCACCAACGATTCAAGAGCAATGGTGTCATCCATTTCCATCATTTTCCGCCTGCATCTAGTCATGCTAGCTTTTAGCATAACAGCTAACGTCTACCCTGTCCTCACTAACAAGCCATTATTAGTGATCCATAACTATGGCCCTGCAAATCCGTAGATATCCACATTACAGCCGCATCCACAAATACAATGCAGATGTCCGCAGACCATTTCTTGCAGATGCAGATCAGATACGAATCCACGTATTTTTATCTGTACAGGGCTAGATCCCTGCAAATACACAGATATCCATGAATATCCGTATTATATCTGCATTCGCTGATACAATGCAGATATCCACAGACCATTTCTTACGGATGCAGATCGGATACAGATCCACATATTTGTATCCGCGCAGGGCTCTATCCATAACTCAAATTGCAGAGAACATCAAGGACAATATGAGGGTTACTTCTGAAGCTCCCCTCCCACCTCTTCTCTATAGACTATGCTCTTCACCGTTTGAATATGTTACACATTTTTTCTCCCATCCCCCACAGTACTAAAAGTTATGTCTTTCATGAGCATAAGCTAAGCCACATAACTGAGCTCTGCATCTTGCTCTCAAAGAACTATGCCCCACAGCCACTCTTATTTATTCCTTGCAAAAGTGAGTTCTACAGTCATGAGCCAGCAGCCAAAAGAGACATGCTCACAAGTCTAACCCTGTTTGACTGTACTAGTAGCATGAAGTGGGGGCCTTTCCTTGGACTTTCCTTGCACCTTATTATGGTCCCAGAAGTGAACCGCAAACACACTAAGAGTATCTTGTTCTCCATATTTATTTTTAGTCACTTATGTTGCCTCTATTTCCTACCTGGAAAAATCTGTGTTCATTCTTTCTGAAGAAACAAGCAGACCTCAGCTTCACGGCCATCCAAGCCAAGTGAGAAAATTTGCATTTTCCCTATATCTACTCTGTTCCCCTAAATGCATTTGTAGTTGTGTGGGCACATTGTCTGGTACCCTGATCCACAATATGTATGTAGCAATGGCAAGGAATAGGTCAATAGTATGGTAAAGTCTGGGATACCACTAGTGAAATTCCGGCCTCACTGAGTAAATGTCATCGACTTCAGTGGGTGCTCATCCCATAGGTATAATGCAGCCTGGAAACCATCAAATTCATAAAAATTAAGTGAAAACTACTGCTATTTTTCCCTTGCGGCTGCTTGTTTTATATTTCCAAGAGGCTTCAGGCTTTTCACTTATGTTTAAAGTAAGGGATTTTTTTCACTGAACTTACTGTATTGTCTAGGTCTCATGTCTGAATGTGATATACACTCAAAACCTCTGATAATGATGCAAGTGTAGTGTGTGACTGATTTCAATCTGTGTCTCTAATATAGTCTGGGTCATCAGTTGTGTCCATCTGAAACCTTTTATTTTAGACTGAAAAGAATTAAAAATGTCTAAAATGAAGGTGTCTGCACAATAGTTTTTACTGCGTCAGCTCTTGTGTGTGAGAAGCAGCCTTTTAATTTCTCTAATTTCTGACATCTTTAAAGCAACTGGTGGAAACACTTCCCCCCATCCAAGATCAAAGGAGACAGAAGTCTAACATTTCAGTTTTGTAGGTTAACAGCTAGATCGCAGTCATCTAGCAGCACTATCATAAATATGTTGGAGGGTGCAGCCCTTGGCTCTAGATCAGCAGGACCTAAGTGTTGAAGCAAAGGCAAAATTATATTTCCTTTGCATGGTCCCAATCCTGGAGTCAGCCTTGAATCACTTTGTAACTTGGTTCAATGTGGAGACACCTGAGGCTTCTACAAGTCATACCAGATGATAGCCTCCCAGAGGCATTATACCAGCGAATCACAAGATTGTAGTATTTTCCCTTTTCCCCCTTGCAAAACCATCTATGCTAGATGCTGTGAGAAGGATAGCACAAGACTGCTGACTGATTCTGTGCCACCGAGGGATTCCACTCTGTTGCAGGAAGACTGCAGGCTAGCTCCTTGGGGCCATAACTAAAACCAGGATCCAGTCTCTAAAGAGGTAGTACTGCATCATAACTTTAGAACAAAAGCTCTCAAGATCAAAAGATGAAACAACTTCTTTTGAGATTTAAGATTTTTCCTGGCACCAAAAATTCTGAAGGTCTATTATATAAGTAACTTCCATGTGTTAGTGAAAAAATAGAACCATAATCTCTTACTCTTGCTCTCAAATCCAAAATGGAGCTGAAGTTGTTGGGATGGAAACCAGGAGATTATTATTTTCTATTGCTTGTTCCTAAGATACAGTGAATAAGTATAGTCAATGGCCCTTCCCACTCCCCACCTCCACCCAATTTTCCTCCTCCGCTGCATCCCAAAGCTATGGGTGGAGTTTGCAAAAGAAAGAGAGATCTGCAAGATTACAGTGGAATTAGTGAATCTGGGGCAACAAAAAGCAAACAGACTATGTTTGATTCATTACAGGAGAATTTAGTCATCTGTAGAAAATAGAATAAAAAGCAAAAAGCATTTTTTGCCTCGTGTTATAAAATACAACTTCCAGGTAGAATTCTCCCCAAAAAATCAGCTCCACACAGCTGATTAGAATTTTAGGCACATTTAATAGGTGTCAAGAAAATGTATAATCGGTTAGGCACATGGTATCTTTCCTGGTTCTTGTCAGGCCAACATGTTGCTTATGAACCATTTAAACTTGGATCACCAACAGTTTTTTTAGTGTGGCTAACTACCTCACTATTTCCATTTAAAACCAAATACTTCTGACGGCCTTTTGAAAGAACCATCACGCCCACTTCTTATAGAGTAAAGTATTTCTTGCAAGAAGACCACTGAATGAGGGTATCAAGAGGAATCAATTCCATCTGTATTTCTGCATTCCTGAGTTCGCACAATGAAAGAGTACGCCAAAAAATCATTCAGGGAAACTTAGCTGCTGTGAACACATCTATTGTGGTTCTAAGCACAGCAGTGAGTCACTTTTGGAGTATAACTGACAGAAAAACTCATGTTTCTTCAGTTCCAGGAGGGAAGTCTAAAAATACTCATAACACATTTGAGACAGTAAAAGACTTGAATTTTCCTCCTTTAAGTTTTCTGATAGTTTAAAGCATGATTCCTTCTGTTATTTATTTATTACACATGAAAACAGGTTTTGAGTTCTCCATGTTGTCAAGTTAACTATACAAAATTAGCTGCAATTTTTTTTAAAAAAAATTGCTTCGAAGCCAAGAAGTATCTGCCAAGTCTCAGCCTTTGTGAATTTTTACAGTCACACAGAGTCATGCTGGAAAATAGTGTTTTTAATGGTAATACTGTCAGACCTTTAACTGGTCCAGCCCTAAAGCCCCAATTCAGAAAAGCATCCCTATTCAGGATAGCATGCAAATATGCATTGAAGTCCCACTTCAGTCCTTGGGATCAAACATGCTTTGAAATGGCAGCCCTGAACAGGAATGGAGCTAAGCTCATTCCTAAAACCTTTCCTGGAGGTGCATTCAGAGGTGGAGGTGCATTCAGAGTAGCCAAGATTTCTTGATATGATCACAGCTCCATTTTGTTTTACTCTTCACTGCTGGTATTCATCTGTTACCTTCAGTGGAGTCCTACAGCCTTTTTAAGCCTTCCTTTTTAGATGTTCCTGTCTTTGCCCAAAAATACTAGTGCCCACACCTCAAACAGGACTAGAGCCACTCCTGAGACTACAGTTTCATGCCTAAGTATAAACATTTTTAAATAATGTAACAGTTCTATATTTTCTAGATAATATAATTTTCCAGCTCACTGCCTAATACAGTCATCTAGGAAAGCAACACTAGCTATGAGTTGAAGCTAGACAAATTCAGTCTGGAAATAAGGCATAATTTTTAACAGTGAAAGCAACTGCCACAGGAACAATTTACAAAGGTTGATGGTTGGTTCTCCATATTTACTATTTTTAAATCAAACAAGGAGTCTTGTGGCACTTTTAAAGACTAACAAATTTATTTACCACACAAGCTTTCGTGGGAGAAAATCCCATTTTGACAGATGAAAGCTCATGTGATAGATAAATATGTTAGTCTTTAAAAGTGCCACCAGACTCCTTTTTTGTTTTGCTGAACTAGACTAACATGGCTACCCCTTTGGAACTATTTTTAAATCAAGATTGGTTTTGGCTTTTTATAAATCTACACTAGGAATTATTTGGGGACAGTTCTCTGGCCTGTGCTATACAGGAGTCTGGCAAAATTATCACAATGGTCCCTTCTAGGCACAAAATATATGAAAAGTTATCAATGAACTACACAATGCTACTGGAAAAAGGATCAATAGCCTCCTAAGTCTCTGGTAAAGATAAATATCCTAGCAGTAATCAGAAGCAGAGCCTTGAATTTCCCACTTAAAATATAGGAAGACATTTCTGCTAACTCTATGCTTTCCTTACACTGCTTATCTCGGTTATAATTCTCCACCCCTGCCCACCTCAAAAACAGAAAGAAAAAACAAAAAATGAGGAATAGGGACAAGCAACATAATAAATTGTTAGACCAACCTTCCATGGAGTCTGTTTTTGGCATCCACCACCCTAATAAACACATATAGGTCCGCTAACTTCTGTGGGAGTTTGGCAAGTGTAAGTAATGCTTGAGTAAATGCCTCAGGGAAAATAAATATATTTGCTTTAACTCTGCTTAGCACTTATATTTCAATGTATGGGTCAGAGTTTACAATTAACATCAGAGTGAGTTGAAGCCAGTCAGTTCCTGGCAGAATTGGGCCCTACTTCATCAAAGCACTGAGCAAACATGAAGTAATATACTAATATACCTATAACCTATAGGGTCCTAATATACCCTATAACACAGGCATTTTCCATTGTTATACACACAGTATATAAATACTCCTAACAGAAAGCCCTTTTCAACCTGAACACTGGAGTATAATTCCCCATATCTGTATACATATTACTCATGTGTTTAGTAAATCCTTTCTATTTAAGAGTAAAATGCCTGCCACTGTGGTGTTTCTTTGAATTTGCTGTGTTGTTGCAAAAACTAATCTGCAGATCAGTTTAATCTTTGGAATTTTGCTGAAAATTGGAATATGATGTTTTATCATTCCATCTTTCCCATCAAGGGTTTGGAAGAATTTTTTTTAAGAGAGAATGCATCCCACGTTGTTAATCATTCAGACACGTTCATCTAACATTTCATTTTCCACCATCTAAAAAGCACTTTTTCAGACTAATGAATATTATTCCATCAAAGGAAACAGTCAGCATGGGAGCTGCTAACAATATAAAGGAATATTTCATGCAGATGTTTACAGCAGTTTTGTTATTAAAGTCCGTAGAGTGGCCATTAAAAAGTCACTACTCAATTATATTATAATATGCCGTATAACTTAAATACAATATAAATATGTTTTCAGAATGAATTATTGTTCTTAATATCTGATTGAATGTCTGATAACATATCTGATTTCCCCCAAATTATGCAGTTCAATGAAAGCCTCCACCAGATTAATCAGAATATGACTAAAAATAAAATAAGATGTCTACTAGTATTTCCTACTTCCTATAATTTAGTAGTACTGATTTGTACTAAACACACAATCAGAAAAGACAATAAACAGCTCCAATAGGGATGCTTCATCTATTTATAGCTTTGGGAATTACATGTCAAGTGAATGCTATTCAGCCTTGTTCACACCAATGCATTCTGGCTTTGCTTCTGCATTGCAACTCAAAGGATGCCTGAGAATCACTATAAATCCACAGACAAAAATGCTTCCTCTTGAGCACAAATCTTCATCCCATTGACACCGCATTTGCTCTCATCTCAGCAAAGCTAAGCACCATGTAACCTTCTCCTGCAATACTTTGCTCTGCTTGTACAGACAGAATGACCCAAAACTTCACCAAAAGCTCAAAGGAACAAGGCAGGACACACAATAGAAGGGGAAAACCCACTTGACTCACTTTATTCAAGTTAACACTTTCTAATGGGGGTGAAATAGAGGGGTGTTCTAGACTAGAGGAATTCACCTGCAAAAGATGTGAAAAGAGAATACAGAAAAGGGCCATGAGTTATAAGGTATCACACAGCTCTTTCTAAGCAAGCACATTTATTCTTAAAGTGAAAGCATTACAGAAAAAAACATGTTAAAAACAATTTTTTAAAAACCTGCACACATCCTAATAAGCTTACCACTAACTCCAATAAGGGCTCTGGCCAGAGTCAGTCCTTCAAACCGCACAAAGGTATTTTTCTGTGTTTAAAAGTTTGTAATGGCCTTAGCTCTGGACAAACACACCCATACATAGGTTAGTCTTTCTTTTTTACTGATTGGGCCTTTGATCTTTAGACTTGGGGAACAGGTAATCAACAGAAATGGTCCCCTCCTCGGGACATAGCTTCAAAAGACTGGGTTTTTGCATAACCAAAGTAGGGGAAAATTTACATTCACCTCCCTAGAGCAATGGTCCCCAAACTGTGGGGCAGGCCCCCAGGGGGGCATGGAGGAACATCCAGGAGGGAACATAGCAGGGCCCAGGCCAGCCTCCATGAGGAAAGCGAGGAGCAAGTACCACCCACACCCACTCTACCTCCAGCTCTGCCCTAGCCTCACCCACAGTCCCAGCCTGGGCTTCACTCTCAGCCACGGCTTGACCATCAGCCCCCCACTCTTGGCTTCTGGCGGCCACTTCCAGCCACAGCTCCACTTCCAGCAGTGGCATAGTGACTGGAGCAGGGGAGGGGGGCAGGAGACACCAAGCCCCTGGGCACGGGGCCAGTCCCACACTAGGGCCGGATTAGAGGGGCCCTGACCTGGGCTGCCCAGTTTCACCCCACCCTCCAACAGCATGAGCCCACCCCACCCCATGCTGAACTGGCCCCCCCTCCAGCACTGAGAGCCGCCACCATTCTGACCCATGCAGTGGGAGGGCAGGGGTGCCACAGGGCACCCCTAAACTGAGCAGCCCAAGCCAAGGTCTCTCTAATCTGGCCCTGGTGTGGGGCCGGCCCGGTGTTCCCCTGCAGCCTCTCAGTGGGGCCAGGCCTCTACAGATCCCTCCTGACCTGTGCGGGGAGGGGTGTGACCTGCAAGGTGTGGGGTGGCATGGGGTGCCCAAGGGAGCATAGATATGGGCTTGGCCCCCCAGCACCACTGACTTCCAGCCTCCGTGACAGACCCTCATCCAGCCATAGCTACATTCCCAGCCCAGGGGATGCCAACACATTCTATTTCTGGGAAAAGCAGGAGGAGGGAGGGATAACAGAGGCGAAGTTTGGGGACCACTGCTCTGGAGAGTCCCCAAAGAGCCCACAAGCAAATCAATTGCTATTGTTTGTTCTGAAAGTCCATTCTTGTCTGGAACATTGTTCAGTATACTTCCCAAGGTAATAACCAATTTAGAATCTCTCTCTCTTTCGCTCACTATTATTTTTTCTAATGTGCATTACTTTATACTTATCAATCTTGAATTTCATCTGCCATTTTGTTGCCCAATCACCCTTTTTTTTTAGATCCCTCTCTAGCAATCCGCTTTAGACTTCACTATCTTGAATAATTTTGTATCCTATGCAAACTTTGTGATTTTACTGTTTACCATCTTTCCCAGATCAGTAATGAATATATTGAGCAGCACAGGTCTCACTACAGATCCTCTGGGGACCCCGCTGTTCACCTCCCTCCATTGTGAAAACTGACAATTTATTCCTATCCTTTGTTTCTTTCAATCAGTTATTGATCTATGAAAGAATCTTCCCTCTTATTCCATGGTTACTTAGTTTCCTTAAGAGTTTTGGGTGAGGGACCCTGACAAAGACTTTCCAGTACACTATATCCACTGGATCATCCTTATCTACATGCTTGATGACTCTCTCAAGGAATTCTAATAGATTAGTGAGGTACAATTTCCCTTTTTTAAAATCTGTGTTGCCTCTTCTCCTAACAAATCTTGTCAATCTGTGTCTAATAATTCTGTTCCTTATTATAACTTCTACCAACTTGTCCAGTACTGAAATTACACTCACTAGCCTATATTTGCCAAGATCTCCTCTACAGCTCTTTTTAAAAATTGGCATTACGTTAACTATCTTCCAATCATCTAGTACAGTGGTTTCAACCTTTTTCTTTATCAAACCACTATGTGGTCATCAAAAGTTTTTGCAGACCTCCATGTAAACAAGCCATTTTAAACATTTTTAACAGTCTATGGCTGATGGGAGTCAAACCTGTTTATCAAGGGGTATTAAAAATGCAGCTATTTCTAATAATTTATTACGCTCACTCAAACCATATTGCACTCGTCACAGTACATCTACTTGCAATAATTCCTCCTCCCCCTTCGGTACCACCTGCAGTACCCTCACTGACCACCAGAGGTCCATGGACCAAAGGCTCGGAACCATTGATCTAGCAGAGATGATTTCAATGATAGGTTACACTGCACAGTCTGTGGTACCAAATTTTCATGTTTGAATTCCTTCACAACTCTTGAGTGATACCATCTGGTCCTTTACTGTTTAATTTATTAATTTGTTCTAAAACTTCTATTGACATCAGTGCTTCAGATTCATCACCCAATCCTGTTTGGCAGGATTCTTGCTTCTGATGTACTTAACAATTCTTGTTAGTTTTTGCATCTTTAGCAAGTTACTTCTCAAATTCTTTCCTGACCTGCTTTTATAATTCTATATTTTATTTGACAGAGTTTGTGTGCCTTCTTATTTTCTGCATTAGCATCTAATTCCAAACTTTACAGGCTGCCTTTTTACCTTTAACAGCCTCTATTATTACGCTGTTTAGCCACTGTGGCATTTGTTTAGGCCTCTGTCTTTTTTTATTTGGGTTATACATTAAAGTCTAACCCTCTATTATGCTGTTTTTAAGTAGTCTCCATGTTGCTTGCAGGCCCTTTAGCCTTGGAACTGCTCTTCTTAATTTCAGTCTAACTAGAATCCTTAGTCTTGTTTAGTTTCCCATTCTCAAGTTAGATGTTCCCCATTAAAATGATGCTACATTTAATTATATTACAGTCACCATTAAGGAGCAGTTCAGCTATAGTTGGTTACGAGTGGGACCAGATCCTGTGCTCCATTTAGGATTAAATCATGAATTGCCTCTCCCCTTGTGGGTTCAAGAATTAGTTCCAAGAATCAGGCATTTATGGTGTCCAGAAATGTTCATATCTGGATCATGCCTTGAGGTTACATTTACCAGTCAATATGAGGGAAGCTGAAATCACCCATTATTATTGCATTTCTCTAACATCCTTTAGCATTTAACTATTACAGTCACCATCCTGGTCAGGTGTTCAGTAGAATACTCCACCTGCCATACTCGCTTTACTCAAGCATGGATTTTCTATGCACAGATATTCTACAACACAGTTTATTCATTTAAGATTCTCACCTAATTTGATTCTATGTTCTTTTTTAACCATAAAGTGCCAATCCCTCATTAGTGCATCCTACTGTATCGCCCCTAGTAATTTTGTACCGATATTAATATGTCCCATTGAACATCCTCTGATGATATTAATATCTGCATTTAATTAGTCTAGTCACCCATCTTAGCATTTCGACTTCTAATATTTGTATATAATCCATGGAACTGGAGAGGCAAAATTTAGTGGAAAAGAAATGTTTTATTACCTCACTTATTGTATACTGAGGATAGTCCTCCTCTGAAAATGATTTCCATCTAGCTTGACACACTGCAGACCAAACTACACTGCCCAGCAATGACACGGAAAGATCACGTAGTGCATTAGTTTAGTCTTCTTGCCTTTCAGCCTCAGTATAAGATTGCAAAAATCACAAATGCCAACTCTCCCCTACAGACTTTTGTAACCAACATAGCTATGTTGGTCAAAGGACGGATGTGATGAACTGTGATTTATGACCACACAGCTCTGACAGCAAAAGACCCTCGTGTAGATGCAAGTTCCAGAGCGGTAGTCAAGTCAGTCTAGTTCAACAAAACAAACAAGAAACAACGGGAGTCCTGTGCCACCTTATAGACTAACAGATTTTCTTCGGCATAAGCTTTTGTGAACTATAACCCACTTTGTCACATGCATCTGACGAAGTGGGTTATAGCCCACAAAAGCTTATGCCAAAGAAAATCTGTTAGTCTATAAGGTGCCACAGGACTCTCGTTGTTTTTTACTGTACACAGACTAACACGGCTACCCCTCTGAAAACAAACAAGGAGTCCTGTGAGACGATTAAAGACTAACAAAGTTATTTATCGCCTGAGCTTTTGTGGGAGAAAATCCCACTTCTTCAGATGCTTGAAGATGGAGAACTTACATGCAGTTATAGGTGCACAATTGTGGTTTTGCTGGGCTGAGGGCATGGGAGGGAGCTGGAAATGAGGCTATGTACACACGAGAATACTTGTCCCTCAATAAGTTATTGCGGGACAAGTAAAGCGCTATAAATATAGCGCTTTCTCGTGTACACACGTTCTCTTTCTTTCGCAAAGGAGCGTTCACCGTGTGAATG
>ML685808.1:11341510-11355499 GCA_007922175.1 Pelusios castaneus
ACATTAGAAGCACTTTGCCAGTAGAGTATACTGGTATAGCTTCCTAGTGTAGATATGATTTAAGTGTGCTGGTGTTTTTTTGTGAAGTCCACTAGGCTCTGAATTGACTCAGACCATCTTTCATACGGGCCATCAAAACAGAGTCAGTTGTCCACATCTTTTAATCACTACCAGCTTGAGAAAGATTTGAACCAGTAACTACACATGCCTTCGCACAAACAATTGTGTGGTTTTTTTTAAAGCTGTGTGTGTTTCCAGTTGATCAAAACATAGAACAAAATCACCATGCAAGACTCAAAATTCAGTGTTTCCATAGGAGTACAGCAATAAACTCTAACCACTGCATCAGCAGCCAGACAGATTTCCATCATCATCAATCCCTTAGCATAACCGAAACAAAGTAATCAAACCAGAACACTGACATGATACAATTGTCTCTAGCTGTAGGAATAAAAGTTGTGGTTTGCCTGAACATTCCAGCAGCAGGGGAGCTGCCATTGAAAATGAGCTATTCCACTGAAATTCTTTAAGAACAGTATTTAGTGGGGGAAGTTCAGATTAAAAGCCACGTAGCAAACTCCTAAATTGCTATGGAAATACATATTTTCTTTTCAGAGACCAGCAACAGCAAACAGGACATTTTCAAGCACAGTCTGCTCCTCCCATTTAGAACAGGACATGAGCTAGTCTGCAAATTTTTCTTTAATAATTAATCAAGCATGCTGTATTGCAGAGTGGTGAGCTGGGTGACTCTTGGGCCTGCCTTCAGGCGCAGATTTCCCACTTACAAATAACTGTGCTTGCCCTGAGGGAGAAGTTTGGAATGTGGCAAAAAAGGGGAAAGATATATTCCATTTTATGGCCAAAATAAAAACACAAGCCAACAGTCTGATTCCCTTAAATCTCATATAGAGTTTATAATGCTTAAAAAGACTTGGAAGCTTCACAATGATTACATTACAGGAATTTCAGCAATGCATAACTGCTGCAGGAGCTGTACTGATTAAGAACTTGGATTTCCTAGGGAGATTGAGAGGCAGGGAAAATATTGGTAAAACATATATAATGTTGTCTGTTTAAGAGACAAGTAAAAAAGCCAAACCTTTCAGACTTTCTTTCTATAAATGAAAAAAAAAAAAGTACTCTTTTTAGGTGCAAAGCATATGGCTTTAGGAAATTAATAGCACTTTCAGAAAACAAAGACTTCAACCTCCCCCACAGCCTTTTCCAAGTGTAAAACATGAGCTGTGCTGCCACTAGCCTGGGGCTTGTGAGGAGGGGACCAGGAAGATGAATGAGGAGGCAAACATGGGTTGATGGCTTGGAGCACAGAGAGAAAACAGGAAGCAGGTATTTACACTGCCTATATCAGACCTCAGCTTTCCCAACTTCAGAGAAGATGAGCAACATACATTTGCATATTTATCATAGCAACCATTCAGGTTTTGACCTCTTTATCATGTTTCCAAATGAGCAGCTGGATGTAGCTGTTAGTATGCATTAAAATATACAGAGCACTTTCAGCAGTAGCTTCATCTGTCTTGCACAGGCACTCGCATGCTCTCTCTCTCTCTCTCTCTCTCTCTCTCTCTCTCTCACACACACACACACACACACACACACTTGTGTAATTGCATTTCCTCTTTCAACTGACACATTTAAACTGCAAGTCCTAAGATCGCTAGAGGGGGGAAGCCAGTGCAAGTGACTGGCGAGAAAAGAACCCAGGCATCACAGAGACCCAGCATCACCTCGAGCAGCAATAACCGAGCTATTCTCCTTTGCACGTAGGGTCAAACCCTGGGCCCATTGATGCTAATTGGAGTTTTGTTGTGGGTTTCTCATGATTTGGCCCCCATCCCCAAAGAGAGCTGTGGCACCCTCCCCCACTCCTGTAGACACCCAGACAGATGTGGCACCCTCTCCTCCCCTGCTCCTTCCGCAGACAGATGTGGCACCCTCTCCTCCCCCGACAGATGGGGCACCCTCTCCTCCACTGCTCCTCCTGCAGACAACTGTATAATCCTGGCTTGCATCCCCAGGTACAACCCCCACCAGCTGAAAACGTCCCCAAACTTCCTGCAGTGCCGCCTCCGGACAAGTGAGCAAGGAAAGGTTTTGCTCAATGAAAAATTTGCAACTTCCTCCCGGAGCCCGGGTAACGCGAGGGGCTTCCCCTTACCGCAGTGGAGCCGGAGGAGGAGGCGATGTAGACTCGGATAACCATCCTGAGAGCAGCAGCTGGGACGCACGGCACCTCGTGCTTGGTATGCGCGCAGCTGCTGGAGCCGGACTGGAGCCAAGCTGAGCGCAGGCAAGAAGTCCTGGGCAGCAAGGGGGAGGGGGCCGCTCAGCCCCGCCTACTGGCAGAGGGCCAAGGAGGCAACATGAATTTGCGAGCGAGGAATGCGCTGAGCATGCGCACACACCAACTAACTGAGAGCGCCTGCTCAGTACAGTACCCGGGGCGTGTCCTCACGGGGGTGGCAGTTACTGCTGCCTGAGCGTGGGCTAGTTGTGCAGGGTCTGAGTAGGAGAGTTTACTGGCGGGATCAAGCAGCAGCAACAGCTGGGGTAGGAGCTAGGGTTTAGCCCCAGGGTGAGGCCTTGCCCTGGCAGAGGACAAAGCCCGGGCACAGGGCGAGTTACTCCCAGCCCCATGGGATGCACCACTGCCATGTTTGCAAAAGTAGTGTGGCACGGCTTTGTGGTTTCCCATCTCAGGCTATGTACACACGATCACTTTATTGCGCGGTAAGGCTCCATACCACGCAATAAAGCCAATAGCGTAAACGTGATCAATTTCTCTGTTGCCACATAACAGTTAAACTACTGAAAACGAGAGTGGTAGCATTATTGTGGAACAGCTGTTACATAAAGCCCGGGAGCTGAGCTGGGGGGCTGGCTCGAACACTTGCCGGTTCGGGCCAGCCTCCAGCTCAGCCTCAGGGCTTCAGATGACAGCGGAAGCCCTGCAGCTGGGCTAGGGGCTGGCTGTGGGCAGTGCATGGTGGGACAGATGCCCACCATGCACTGCTTTTCTTTCGTAAAGGAGCGTTCACACGGTGAATGCTCCTTTGCGAAAGAAACAGCACGTGTGTACACGAAAGCGCTATATTTATAGCGCTTTCCTTGTTGCGGGACAAGTGTTCTCGTGTGTACATAGCCTTAGGCTCAGCCCCAGCTTCCCAGAGCTGGGTTGTTCCAGTCGGAGACACTGCTCCCATGCCTGGCAACTCCTTTCCATCTGTGAAGTGTGGAGGTGGTAGGCGGCTTGGTTCAGTGAAACTTTTTATTCTCACCCCTCCAAAACTTTGTGTCACACATTTTGAATATAACAAAGTAAAAGACTCCTTTGTCAGTTTATACATCTGCAGAAAGTTACATAAAAATTCACAAATGTGTCTTATTTGCTGTGAGTTTTGCCCCTTTTAAAATGTTATTTTTGTTAGGCTGATTCCTCTTACAAGTTCATCATTAACCTTTGTTAGCACTGTGCAGATAGATGGCATTTATTTTAATAGCAAATACTCAGCAAAAACATAAGTAAATAGAAACAAGGAGTCCTGTGGCACTTTTAAAGACTAACAAATTTATTTATCGCATGAGCTTTTGTGGGAGAAAATCCCACTTCGTCAGATGCTTTGAAGTGGGATTTTCTCCCATGAAAGCTCATGCGAAAAAAAAATGTGTTAGTCATTAAAAGTGCCACAGGACTCCTTGTTTGTTTTGCTGAACTAGACTAACATGGCTACATGGGTGATAGTTTTAGCAATGGTATCTGTTTCTATTACAGCACTTGCTATGGTTTTTACTGTGATTTTTAATTTGGAATTTTTTAACTCTAACGTTCTCTGCTTGTTTTATAACACAAGTTTATTCTACTGGATCACATGGCTTCCAATTTGACTGATTTCCTGGTCTGGTGTCAAAACTTGGTTTGCATTTGCCCCACAAATGGGGATTACCTTCTGCAACTGTTATTTTGCTCTTACTCCAGCAGTCCTTTTCACATGTCTTTTCTTCTGATGTGGCTGCTTGGGTGTAGAACTTGTTTCTGATATATTCAATAGGGGAAGTATAATATTGTGACACTGTGGAATATGAGTGATCATATATATTACTGATACCAATATTACAGAATTGCAATAAATTTACCATATAAAATATGCCATGCAAGGTATTTATTGAAAAGTCACGATTCATTAAGATAAGCAAATTTTACATATATAAGCATGCAAATACCAGCTTTGTATTATGAATTTTAAATATGCATGGTATATTTGTATTTCAAACTTGTATTTTTTGGGTGACACCCCCAGACAGGACGTCAGTAGCATTTAGCCAGCTTGACAGCTCATCCAGGGAACTAAACTTTATAAATAATCCAGTGAAAGAATACAGGGGCTACACCTTATGAGTCAACAGAATGCATACAAACACACCTTTGGCCCGAGGACTCAGCCTTTTTCGTGTCATATGCTGTATGACTGTGTTTGGAATAAAGGAAGTACAAGCCTCGTGATAAAAAGAATATTAAAAAGAAAACTGCACCATCTGTTTTCATTCCTGGTTTTTCTAACTTCGGATGAACTACTCAGTGTTTAAAGCTGGGAAACAAAGGCTTGAGATCTATCTGGTACAGGATGTACTCCAGAGGAACTGTACAAGCCTGCAAACTCCACAATTCTGCTAAGAGTCTGAAGTCATTTATATGCATCTGATGGCTTTGAGCATTTAACATCTCTTATCTTGTTTGTTTCTCTCCCTTTATAATTAACCTTTAGCTACTAAAGGATTGACTGGCAGCATGATCTTATGAGTAGGATCGAATGCAAAGTAATATTGAACTGATAATATCTTACCCTTTAGGAATCAAGAGAATCTTTTAGTAAAGGGAATAGAGTTTTAAACAGTGCTTTTATTCTTTAAAAAAAAAAAAAAGTGCCAGTAAGCTGGCAGGAGTGGTGTGTGTGGGGGGAGTGAATGTGAGGCCCCTCTGCCACCGCCACTGCTGCCCCCCTCCAGGGCCTCTCCAACCCCCCATCCCCACTTCCTGACCCCCTCCTTCCCTGCTCCTCTCGGCCCCCCAACCCCCTGAGCCCCCTCCCTGCTCCTCTTGCCCCCCCAGCCCCCTCCCCAGCTTCTTCCCTGCTCCTTTTGGTCCCCCCAGCCTCTTCCCTGCTCCTCTCACTCCCGCCGGTCCCCTCGCCGCTGCTCTCAGCCCCCCACCCCTTCCCTGCCTGCCAGTGCCCTGGGCCCCTTCCCCACCCCCCACCACTCTCAGACCATCCCCCTTACCTGGCCAGAGTTGCTCCCTGGCCAGGCTGCTCCCACCCTGAGTCACACATCTGAGCATACTCAGGGCAGGAGATTTGGAAAAGTTGCAACCTGCCTGGCTGCAGCTCCCAGGCATCCGCGGGCCAGATTCTAGCCCCTGGAGGGCCGGATTCTGGCCTGCGGCCGCTGCTCCTAGCCCCTGCCAGCCCTGTTTTTTTGATAACACTGCTATCGGTCAATTCAATCAGGATTGGTTAAAAAAAAATGGTGTCTTCATACCCACCAAAAACAATCCCCAACATTATGATTCCAGGTACTAATACCAAAAGATGGGATAGTAAACCATAGTAATTAAATATAACAACATTGGCAAACAGGCGAAGGAGCATTTTTTTTTGGACAGGTTTGTAAGGGATAACTATTTTTCTCTCTTTAACCTGCATATTTATCAAACTGAGAATAAAACGTAGCTCCACCAGTCTCCATACCACCGAACAAAACAATTGATTGGAAACACTAACAAATCCATCAAAAGATAATTGTAGAGGAGGAAAACCAGTACTAAAGACAAGTAGAATGCACCAGGCTAGAAGCTGCAACTTGCTTCTAAATTTTCAGTCAATTAATTGCATTGCAAATCTTTTTACGATAGCACATGATCAATGAAGAATAATCATATCAATGCACTGTGATCTCCTCCTCCTCCTCATACCTTTTTCATTATATATAGTCTGTCTGTGCACTTCCTTTTTTTTAACCAGTAGAATCAATAACCATTTGTTTCAATCAAAGCAACATCAATGGCACGCTTATGAAGAATAGGGAAGGCAAAGAATGGTTTCTGAAAGGTAAAATCCACATCTTTTATTTTTAAATGATTTGTGAAGTATTTATTAGTATGTTAAAGCATTTATGTTGAGTATGTTTAAAGTTTCATGTAAAAATGGCAGCATTCACAATGGTGAAAAAGGAAATTATTACCAAGCATGTAACATGTAACATTTTTTTTTCTAGCCGGGCTGGATTAACCAGCCCGGGGGCCCAGGGCTGCCCCCGACCATGCCACCCCTCTGTTTACTGCCCCCCAACCGGGGGGGCCCATGGGGCCAGAGGGCGCTCCCTGCCCTGGCCCCGCTCTGGCCAGTCAGCGGGAGTTGGACAGACTCGGGGCGCCATCTGGGGTGTTCAATACAGCCATGCCAGAGCAGAGGAGGGGGCAGCCTCACTGCGGCTGCAAGCCAGCCAGCCCTGCCCCTGGGCAGAGTGAACAGGTGCTGGCCTGCCCTGCTCCACCCCCAGGGGCAGGGTCAGCCGGCCCAGGGGTGGGGCAGAGTGCAGAGCCTGGCCTCTGACTCCAGGACCCTGCCCACCATGCCCAGCACCAGCACTGAGCCGGGCAGAGGCGGATTATTGCAGGGGTTTTAGCGGCTTGAGCCCAGGGCCCCCTTTTTGGCCAGGGCCCGGGCCTTAAGCCCTTTTGATAATCTGGCCCTGTTTTCTAGTACAATTTTTACAAACCCATTGTCATATAAAGTGATTGGAGGCCAAAATGAGAAATATCAGATTGTATGGCAGTTCATTTCATGGCCTGAAGCCAGGAGGACGGCTGGCTGATGAAATACATTTTAATATCTGTAAACATGTACGGTGACTGGGTTTATTTGAATTCTACCTATTTCATTATGTTTTGGAGGTTACTGATGTGTAATTGTGTTGTGTGGTCAAGAAAGCAAGTAGAAAGGCAGTCCTTTTGAGATGGCACATAGAAATACCAGTGATATCAAACTATAGATGAATAAGGAGGAAAAACATATTTAAGTTCAAATAGCCTCAAAGTGTGATTATTAACCTCTACCTGCAGCCTTTTACTGCACTTACTGCTGGCAAACATGTACTCCTAAGTATTTTGAGATGTATACTGGACATACAGTCCTTGACCTGTTAAACGCCACATTACATTCGCTATACAATGAGGCCAGGACTTCAACATTGGTGTGTGCAGTGGTTAGGCAGTTTTTAAAGTAAGTAAGACAGAACACATGCAGTCTTTTTTTTTTTTTTTAAGGTTTGTTATTAGCTTTACTTATCTTATTTGTAACATTAAAGGTCCCTTGCATGTGTGTATATGTATGAAATACATTATGTTCTTTTGAGTGCCACAATGATGAATCCATTTAAAAATCTTTTTGGGTGTCAACAGATACAAGTTTCCCATAACATTCTATCAGGCAAAGCAAGACAAATGAAGCCAAAGTAAGTAAATGTTAACAAGTTTCCTGCCCACCATGGGAAAAACATATTTTCTTAAACTCAGTTGAGCACAGTCTTAAGAGACATAAAATACAACACTATATCAGGGAATGAGTAATATAGTAACTATGTAAGGCCATTGGGAAATATAGTATAATCCACATTACATAGTTTGTTTTATTGCCAACTCTCACAGCATTTCTCTCTTTTTCAATGAACATAGAGTGGAATTTTGCAAAGCAATATATTGTTGCTTCCTTTTAATGCATCTAAGCATTGTGTTATTGTGGTAAGATTTTTTTCATTGTTACACTTGGGATAGTCTGCACTAAATGTAATAATGCACAATAGGTTTCAAATAATGCTTTGTAATATGGACATACTTACTTGTGTATTGCAAGTTTTCAATAACTTTAATACATACACATAAAAATGAAATTTCAATGTAACTTTAAAAATTATGGCAATTGCTTTTTTAAAAATAAAATGCTAGTGTGATGACTGTTATGATGTTAATGTAAATTTTAAAAATATGGTCTGTATTGTGTTCATCAAGGCGTTCACAATATGTTTTTGTCTTGTGTTTTAATGATACATCACAAGTGAGAATCTGCATGTGATGCTTTGAGAAAGGACTAGAAATTGTTGAAATGATCATATTACCAATAACCTATGTTTATACATTTATACATACAGATAACATTGATGGAAAGCAAAGAATAATTAATAATTTTTCCCGTATGTGGTAAAATGACATATGAAAGAGCCTTCCTGAGGAATCAGAGGTGATTTTTAGATTCTTATTTGTATGGGTCACATGTAGTATCAGTGTGAACGTATTTTCAATAAAAGTAACAATGAGGCTAATATCTTCCTGATAACTACAAAGAAAAATGGAAACAGTATGTACTTGTATTGACTATGCTTACTAATGGACATTGAGTGAACTCATGCAATTTGGGATAGCTAACTACTTCATTGAAGGTGGGCACGTAGCAGGAATGAGAAGTATTATTAGTAAGATGGGAAACAGGCAATCAAGTCATATATAATGTAAGACTGACACAATAACATGAAGCCAATTGTATATATGGGCACTAAATCATTGCAATCATTCAGTTGAGAGAGAAAGAAAGAAGTAGCACTTGTGTGCACAAACTGTAATAAAAAGCAAAACACACTTATACAGTTGGCTGTATTCCCTACAAATTTCAGATCTTTCATCTACCAGGAAACTGGGAACTCCACAATGAATTTGAAAACAAATTTTTTGGAATGCAAGAGACAAACACACAGCCACAATTGCGGATCACTCATCCTAAAAATATTCAATACCAAATTTTCCTTATTATTTGTTATTGATGCATAATTATGATGTGATTTATAAATACAAATGTTATTAGTTTGCAGAAATGTATATACAGCATAAAGACATCAGTACTGTTGAAACCATGCAGGAAGCTCTGAATATGTTTAGAAGAAAAATAACTCTTTTTTTAATGAAGGAGTCAGGCAAAAACTTGGTTACATATACCTAGCCCCAGAGTATATGGGAAGATAAAAGGAAGAGTGCAATTATGTTACATAACAAACAATTACCCACTGAAGGTATATTCAGATCTGTCACAGGTTTGTTTCTCGAATGGTGACAATGTATGATTAATGTATTCAAGTACTGAAAAATGTGGAGGGGGTAAAGGCTTACTATTGACAAAGCAGTGAAATGCACTTCGAGAGTGTTATAGCCCACAGCAGTGAAGTGAAAGCTAGAGAAAATTAACATGTCTTACCAAATTTAAATACAATTATAATGCCCCTCCCTCCACATATTTGCAAACCAGTTAATTAATTTAAATAATTGACATTAATTAATATATCAAGATTTCTATGTAGAGTTTTGGACACAAAGTAATCATCATTGCAGTACATTGTATTGATTTTTCAGAGAGGATGGAGGAGACACTGCATAGACTGCATCTTTGTCACTTGTCCCCCCCAAAAAATGATTGCATGATGGTAAGAAGCACAAAATTGTATGAGGAACCAGGGTTGGATTAAGGGGCCCTGGGCTGCCCCACCTCCCAGGTCTGGGGCCCCAACCCCTCACCACAGCGTCAAGCCTGGAGATGGGACAGGGCAGTGTTCGGGGCAGGCACACTGGCCCTGGGGACAACCAGCAGACCCGCCAACCAAGTTGGGCTGGCTCTTGGGCCTGACTGGCTACTGCTGGGGGTGGGGGGCTCAGGCCCTGGGGCCAGAGGGCACGGTGCTCCCAACCCATCCCATCTTGCCCCCAGAGAGGCTGCCGGGGGCAGGGCGGTGCAGGCTGGTGCATGCGACAGCACTCCAGGGCCAGGAGTAGGGCCGTTTGGCAGGAAGCCTCTGGAAGTGGGCCTCCAGGGCTCGGAGCACTGTCAGGCCACCGTGCCAGCGCCCCGTGAGCCTGATAGAAGAGACCTACCAGTCCAGTCTGAGCTGCAGGGGTCTGGCCAGTGCTGTGCTGGCCTGAGTGGGGCTGGATTTTGCGGGGGCTGCGGGGCCCCCCTTTAGACTGGGGCCCAGGGCTGCAGCCCCTATAACCCATGCCTAAGCTGGCCCTGTGAGGAACACATTCCATATGTTGGAGCAGCTATGTAAGCAGAATATGATTGTTTGTAGTACAAGAACAAAAGTCATGGCCCAACATCTAGGCAGTTGGATACAGACCCAACCTAATAACCTGCCTAAGGATCAGGATTCTCGTAATAATTCCATTGTAGCAATCATTTTTACTGTTGCTGATACTAATATCTTGAAGATGGATTGAATGTAGATTGAATATAATTTATGAAATTGCACCAGTGAATAGAAATGATAGTTACCATTATTAGGTCTGTGATTTCATTTTCTTATCTATTATTTATCAAAGTCCATTGTGAGCCTGATAAGAGTTGGGCACATACGCCTGCCTTCCAGAAGGAACCAAATGAAGAAACCCTAAATGATGAGAAGAAAGAGTACAGGTGCAAAAAGTGTCCATAGTTCAGATGTTTATCAAAGTGTACATTCTATAATTATTTTATTAAGAGAAATATTTTTGTTTTCACAAAATAACACATCTGGAATTCAAATGACAAACAGAGAAGTTTAATTGTACTGTTCATTTCAGTAAGGGACTAAATGTTAATAATTCTGAATCTGTACATATATTTAGTTGCTTGTTTTTGAAGAAATGTTGGAACAAAAAATAAACCATTCTTGATTATATACCTGGTTACAATAATAAAGTTTTTAAATTTTGAAAAAATATCTCTCTTTATTGCTCTGGTAGGCATAACAGAAACTTGGTGGAATAAGGATAATCAATGGGACACAGTAATACCAGGGTACAAAAACATTCATAAGGACAGAATAGGTCATCCTGGTGAGGGAATGGCACTATATGTGAAAGAAGGCACATAGTCAAATTAAGTAAAAATTTTAAATGAACCAAAATGTAACATAGAATATCTCTGGATAGTAACTCCATGCTTGAGAAATAACAGTATACCAGCAGGGACATACTACTGACCACCTGACCAGAATGATGATAGTGACAGTGAAATGTTCAGAGAGATTACAAAGACTATGAAAATAAAAACTCAATAATGGGGATTTTAGCTATCCTCATATTGACTGGGTATTTATCATCTCAGGATGGGATGCAGAGAGAAAATATCTGAAGACTTGAAGTGACTGCTTCTTAGAGCAGCTAGTCCTGGCCCCCCCGCAAGAAGAGAAGCAATTCTTGCTTTAGTCATAGGTAGAGCAGAGATCTGGTACAAAAACTGAATACAACAGAACCACTTAGTAATAGTGACCAAAACATAATACAATTTAACATCCTTGGGGGAAGAGAAAGGACAAAGCAGCCCACCATGCTAGCATTTCACCGAGGAAACGGGAACTACACAAAAGAGAGGAAGAGAGGAAGTTCATTCAAACAAAAATGGAAGGCATATTACCAAAAGTGAAATCCTTGCAAGCTGTATGTAAATATATATCACAAATTAAAAAACAAAAAGAGGATGAAAAATGTGACACCTTGGTTTAACAACAAAGTAAAAATCTGCTAGAGGCAAAAGGGCATCCTTTTAAAAGTGGAAGTTAAATCCTGTGGAGGAAAATAGAAAGGAGCATAAACTCTGGCAAATGAAGTGCAAAAATATAATTAGGAAGGCCAAAAAAAAGAATTTGAAGAACAGCTAACCAAAAAAATATCAGGAAAAAAATTGTAAAGTACTTCAGAAGCAGAAAGATTGCTGGATAAATAACTCATGTGGTGAGGTAGCCTATTGTGACAGAGGTATCTCACCTATTACAGGATGTGTGACCCCTGGAGCAGAGGATCCAAAATGAGGGATGTAGCACACTGTGACAGGCATGCCATCCATGTCCTACAGGAAACAAGCCCCTCTTCCCGCCACGTGGTCCAGCAGTGCAAGTGACATGCTACACCTATGTTGCCAATAAACAAAAGAAAAGAGATGGTGCATCATGGTGCAATGATTTCCTGCAGCTTGTCTCATTGAAGGGAGACGTCTAGTTGTTGGTAGGATCAGTGATATATCGAGGAGGGTAACCTGAAACCCTCTCTATGCTGTGAACAGAACTGATGTAAAATCAGTCCAGAGTTTGCTAGCATCTCTGGCATGCTTTGACCTGAAAGCACACTCCAGAAATTGTGAAGGGAACAGATGTGCACCAAGGCAAACATGGCACCAAGCAACAGCACTAAATCCAGGCAATCAGCCCTGCAGACAAGCAGTAATAGCCAGAAACATTTTGCTCACAGAGACGATGTTTAAAAAAAAAATCTAAAGCCTTCATTATAGACAAATTGCCTGCACTAATTAACAATGCAGAAGCTATAAAACAGGACAAGCCACTGCCCATCTGAGTGTCCGAGCCCTACTTGTAAAAAAAGAACAAAACCCACAGAAACATTTTCTAAATTGAGCCCACATCCTTTTTTAAAGTATGGCATGAATCTTGAAAGCTAACCATTACACTTCCTAGTTTTGAATGCACAGGAGCAGATTTTTCAAGAGGCATAATGATGAATGTGTGGTAAGAAAAACTGAACCCCAAGTGGATTCCTTTTTAAGTATATATGTTTGTTTAAATAGGTCTTTCCCCTTTACAGCCACTCCTACTTCATCATAGTTATTAGTAATCAATCCACAACTCCCAGTAATTCAACATTGAATTATAAATTAAAGTGTTCAGTTGAATGAGGAGCTCTGAGAAGAAGAATCCTAGGACCCAATTCTGCAAGATACTAATTCGTCTTGGAATGGGCTGAGCCACCTCAGCTCCAAAGCCAGGAGTTAGGAAGCTCAGTCAGCCCCACACATTAGGTGCTCTGTACCTTGCAGGAATGGGCTCTTACTCAGACACAAGTATCTTCAACAAGAAGGGGAAAGTATGTATTGTTTTTGTATGCAATTCACGCGTGTCAAACATATGGCTTGAGGGCTGGATACGAAACTTTTCCATCCAGCCTGCAACTTCACGATACCACACTCTCTCCCTACCACACCACTCTCCCTGGGTCCTCCTCACTGCCAGCCCCTGCTGCCTCCCCCTGCAACCTCCCCACACCCCCCCACTTGGCCGCCACCCCCTTCTGCCACCTTCCTGCTGCCTCCCCCCTCCATCCTTGCCGGGGCCTCCCACCCAGCATGCTTCCACAACCCCCTCCCTCCCCTGGCTGTCTGGAGCACTGCAGCCAGCCAGCTGCTAGAATCCACCTTACCTCGGCCCTGGCACAGGGGCCCTCCTCCAGAGCAGGGCCTGGGGCACTTTCTCACCCTGCCCCATAGCTAAGACCACCTATGCACATACCCAGTGCTCCATGTTGTCGTGAGACCTCCGTATGCTCTTGCAGCATCGCCGAGTGCTGGGTATGCGAGACTACGCTCTGCGATGCCGCAAGAGTGTCAAGTCTCACGACATGGTGCAGCGCTCGGTATGCAAGACTGTGCTCCACAATACCACACTCTCTCCCTAAAAGAGAGAGAGACAGAGAGAGTGTGGTCTTGCAGTATCGAGGTTTGTCAGCAACAGTGAGCCACTGCCAAGGCAGTGTGAAGATTAAAAATTGGTGCTTGGATTCAGACTACTAGGGGAAAAAATGTACGTGTTTTCAAGTCTTTGTTATTATTTATTTATTTTCTTATTTATATTTATGTGAGAGTGCACTCCACAATACCACACTCTCTCCCTACTGTTAAGATGCTGTTCTGAGCACCCCATAAACTGGCCGCCACCTCCCTTGTGATATAAAGACATAGAAACTGTTTCTCCTCAGGTCACGTAGAGAAACTGTTTATCAGATACTCTTCCCAGGTCACATACCAGATACTGCCCCCCAGGTCATGTAAAGAACTCATGGCTGCTAGGCTTGTGACTATCAACATGCTTTATTGCACGTAGAGA
>ML685808.1:11362773-11391967 GCA_007922175.1 Pelusios castaneus
TGTGTTTCTGCCTCCGCTGCTGGGATTCCTCTCTCCAGGCTCTATTCTCCCTTGCGGATTCCTGTGTTGCTTTCAGCAGGTCCTGAAACATATCCTCCCTGTTTCTTCGAGCACGCCGCCGAATGTTTCTCATTCGGTCAGCTGGGGTAAACACCGGCCTTGTGAAGGTCAAATCTACTAAAAAAATAACAATAAAGAAATTGTTAACACATAGCCTAGATAACCAATGTAACCTTCCAGTAGCACATTCCACTGGAAGGTACAGGGCGGTCAACACACTACGCTTCGCTGAAGCAGACAAGGTACGTTCTAATAGACGGCTTACTGGGGGCTCACAATCTGCACTGGGCACACAGATGGAACCAGATATCTCTCTCCTCAGAGTGCCCCTGCCATCTAGAATACATATCCTACATGCCGCCGGTTGCAAGCCAGGACCGTATGCTTCTGAACTGTGTGCTGCCATGGTTCCCAGGGCTGTGCTTTGCAGCTGGCGAGGCAGAGTATCCGTCTTTGGGAGCGTAGACACAAATGCTCTCCCATCTAACCTGAGTATTAGGCTCCTGGAGGTACATCGAGGAAACCTTTACTGACCTAAATGCAGATGATTATTTTACAATCACTGCTTGTGTTGATGCACTTCTAATGAATGCAGAGTAAATAGCGTGCACAGCGGGGACCCGCAAGCACCCCCACCCCGGACAATGATATTTTAGCAGGAGCCAGACAGAGCTGCACGAAGGAGAAACTTACCTGAACCCCCCTCTGCTGCCTCAGAGGACACACTGCAGTTCAAGCCTTGGGTGGACGTCTCAGCGGGGCTGCTGAAGAGCTCCTGGCTACACGCGGTTGCGCTTTCCTCCAGGTCATCCTCCATCTCCTCCTCCTCCTTGATCACGTCCTCATCCTGCTCGGCTCCGGCAATCACTGGATGAGGGGGGGCTGATGTGTCCACGGGACTCTTGGCAGTGGTTGTGGGGTCCCCACTGAGGATGGCTTCTATTTCCTTGTAGTACCTGCATGTAGCAGGTGCTGATCCGGAACGGCGGTTTGCCTCCTTCGCTCGGTGATAGGTTATTCTGAGCTCCTTCACCTTTGATCTGCACTGCACTGTGTCTCTATCATGCCCTCTCTCTGACATGGCCCGAGAAATTATGCCAAATGTGTCATAATTCCTCCTGCTGCCGCGTAGCTGCGCCTGCACAGAGGACTCTCCCCAGATGCTGATCAGGTCCAGCACCTCTGCCGTGCTCCAAAGGGGTGTGCGTCTTCCACGGCGGGCCGCCATTGCTACTGATGATCGGAGCACAAATACACTCCACGAGGAAGAGAGCAGGAAGTGAAACAGATGAGAAATTTGAAAATCCCGGGAATCAGTTCAGGGCAGGGCAGGGACAGTTTCGTCAAGGCTACAGAGCGGGTGGGGGGAAGACCAGAGAGGACGACTTTGGAATGCTGGGACAGTTCCGGAGGCCAGTCATTGCGCGGTAAGCATACACACGAGCGCAAAAGCGCAACAGCTGTTCCGCGTTAGCTGTTACCACCCTCGTCGAGGTGGTTTTTGTATTGCGCTACAACAAGGCAGTTAACGCGCAACAGCCCTGTTGCACGAGTGTACGCCATTGTTGCTATTGCGCGGTAATGAGTTTTAATGCGCGATAAACTGATCGTGTGTACAAGGCCTCAAGAAGGGTCTTGACATAAATATTTTGCTCTGTCTGCAGGGGCAGAATTCTTGATGGACTGGTTGCCTATGGATCTAAAGCCCAGATTCACACACACCACAACTTAAGTATTTACCTCTAGTTGATTTTAAAGGAAGTTAGGTGCCCAAATAGGTTTATGAATCTGGGCAGGCCCAAGAGAAGAATTTTGCATCTACTAAGAAAAAAGCAAAATTTCCTTTTTTAAAACCAGAGACTGGTGGTGGTTTCTGAGCACTGACTAGTGAAACTACTTCTCTATCTAAAAACCAGATATATTATTAAGATCTGGGGACTAAATGCTTGACTGAACACCAATGGACTTCACCTTGTACAAAAGGTTAGGCTCTCCCCCCTGCAGCACTGTAGTCTGCAATTCATGCTGGAGCAAATGAGTAAGGAGGTGCTATATGCCTTCTTATTCACTTGTGTGGCTCTGTAAGGTAGCTCACAGCCTGTCTCTATGGAAGGATGGGAACCATATGGAACAAAGTGCTACCTTTCACTTTGCATTTCCTTTGGGCTGCACTGGAAGCTGCACAACACGTGCCAGTTGGCCCTGCCACCCCGGAGGGCCTACCTACCAGTCAGGCCGCAGCTGGCCTCTGCCCCCCCCCCCCCAGTGCTGGCCCACCCGCAGAGAACCAGAACTGTAGGCTGGGGGGGTGGGGGACTGGGGCCCCAGGCGGGGGCAGGGTCCAAGTGAGGGGCGGCACTGGTGGGGGAGGTCCAAGGGCCCTGTGGCCCTTAATCCACCCCAGACAGTTTACAGTAGATCTGAATTTGACTCTTCAGAATATAAAACTGTATTTAGAGGTGACAACCTCCTCCCCAAAATGAACAGAAGTACCATAAATACCTACTCCTGTATTACAATCTGAGATAAGAGGAATTTATATAGTAAATTTAGTGTGCCTAGTTCATCCCTAGTGCCAGTCCACTGAAGGCAATGATATTTGTCCCAACAGTTTCCAGGGAAAGACCAATATCAGACACTTTTGCAAAGTTCAGATCCCGCTAAACTGAAAGAAGTGCTCTCTTTGAACATGAAGCAGAACACATATGAGAAAAAATGGTGGGGATGTAGCTTTTTGTGGCTTTTGTAACAATTCCTTTCCCTCCCAAAATGAGTTTAATTCCAAACACGCATGAAAATGGCAGTGACACATTATGAATATATTAGATAATTAAGCATTTATGAAATAAAATTAAATATATGTTAAAATTAATTTTCAAAGCAGTTTTGAGATATCCCAGCCACTGTTTTCAGACTTCCATAAATATGCATGGTCTCTCAGCAGAAGCTGTCACTTGCTTTATGATTTGAGCAAGAGACCCAATCTGATTATATGTTGAGCAGAACTGAGGGAATGCAGAACATATTTGCACAAAGGGAAATTTTAAAATCTGTTGTAATCTATGTTCAAATTTTATTAAACAGGGTTTTAACCAGAGTCACTGGTGCAAGCAGTTAATAGAGGAAGCTGACCAGAAATCCTTATATACACGTATTTCCTTTTAAATTGATGGCACAATACTAATTTACACCTCTCTCTCCTTACTGTAACAAAGAAGCAGAAAGATCACTGAACTGTCACTCTGGGCAAGCAAGTTGATAGCTGAAGAAAGCAGAGTTCTGCTTCTATTCTAAATTCGTTAACGGAACTAGAGGAAAAAGGTTAATGGCCTGTCACAGACCAAGGAGTGAATCAAGCTGCAATACCTAGTTTAGAATGAAATAAAATTCTGAAAGGCTGAAGTCAGAAATTGTGGATTTGATCATTACAGTAGAGTAGAGGAATACTTTACAACTAAACAGAGACACCTACTGGAGCAGTTAGAGACTTTCCAGAACTTCTAGGCAAGGATGACAGTTAATTGCACTTTAATTCAAAATATAAAAGCTAGGAAGCATGCTCTTAAAAACTGATGAGTCTTCATTGCAACAAGTATCAATGCCTTCATTGTCTTAGCCATAATCTACTTCAGCCTAGCCTGAGTTCCTACAAACTCTTACTGGAATATTTGCAGCTTGCTGCACAGCGTCAGCCAGATAGCTTCTTCTGTTGGTGAACTGCAGAGACTTTACAAAGGAAAAGAAAGAAAAAATAAAATATCCCACACTTGCCAAAGAAAAAAATATTTAAAAAATACTTCCTCTTTCACTTACCTGCCAGGACTTTAGTTCATCCTTGGTGCATTCACACTCAAAGTTAATTTGGCCTGTATTATGTGATGGGCCAATTCTATCCTTTCGACACTGTCAGATAGGTGTGATTTACCCTTGGATTACCAGGAATGCAAAGGAGTTTTTAGCTCTGGCTGTTCACCTCTAATGTTAATCAAAGTCAGTGACTGCGTTATCTTGAACATTGTGGTGAAATTTCATACCTTTTAGTGATTATTAATCAGAGCTCATGATTTTCAAACATGCTTATAATGTTATTTCAATGTGGTTGATTTCACTCAAAGTAGACTAACTCAAGAGGAAAGGATTGGCCCATAATAGAATACAGACCAAAGAACCTCCTAATGTAATTGCACCCAGAGTTGAATGAACCCTACAAGTGCTGGATTGTTATTATAGTATTACATTTTTTTAGAATTTAAAAGAAAATTACATTTCTGTTTTACTTGCCTGACGAGGTATGAGTTCAAGATTTTATGTGGATCCTTCAAGCAGTCATGGCATCTAAACCTCCACTGACAGTATTCTCTGTACTGTTTTGTAGTTGTAAGTTGTAAGTTAAAAGACTTCTTTTAACTCTCTTTTTATTTAAAATGTATAATATACATTATTCCAGCCAGGTGAATACTTTAAACAAATTCTAGAAATATTTGTTCTAATGTTTACTCCAAATGTATTTGCTTGCCTTTTGCATTTGATTTCCACATACATCCTGGAAGATTAGCTTACTAACAGGAATCATGGAATGATTATAGAGTGTCTGGTCAACTACACCTACCAAAAAGATCCTCTACTGTAACCAAAGAGTGGTGTAGCGGGGAGCTTAATCAATTAAGGAACTTCCTGGCTAGGGAGTTCTCAGATTGTTGATTAAACTAAAGCATGGCTTTTTGAGTCTATGGCCTCACACTACATGGTGTCAAAAGTGCAAAAGTGAGAACACAGTTTGGAAGACTGATCAGATGCCCTCAAAGACTTGATATTTAGAATACTGCTCAGGACTCTTTAAATGTAATTGATAAGAAGTCACATTGTAATTAGTTCTAAGGAAATTGAAGTTCCTTTGAACTATGTGTGTACATACATTGGTTTATAGTTTAAATTTAAATATTTTATTATTAAAAAAAAAAGAAAATGTGGAGTGGTTATTGAGTTCCTGATCCTCTACAATTAACAGAGAGGAAAGATCAGGATGTGTTTCAGCGGGCACCTTAATAAACATAGGAACTTTCTGGTTAGGGAGTTCTCTACATGGTGCTTAAAAAAGCATGGCTCTTCTTTGTATCTGTGTGCTCACACTTCCAGGAATAATGAAAACAATCAATTTTAAGCCAATACCAGAAAACATTCACCGAAAGAGAATTTTAAATTTGTAAACACAGGGATCCGAATTGTCAGAATAAAGTTCATCCAAACTGGGAAGAGGAGTGTATTATGTAATTGTGTCCAAACAACAACTAATCAACTCAGCTCAAACTTTGAATACTCATAATGAACTGCTCACAAACAATCAGTAGACCGAGAATTATTTGCAGGAATTATTGAGCAAAAGATCTAATGCATTTTGGGGTGCAAGACTTACCTGCTTGCCACTGGACCCTGGATTGGAACTCGACGGAAAGAATGGATCCTTGTCCCCCTACACTCCTTAGGGTTACCAAAGGCAGAAGTCTACCCATGATATGGGAAATATACCTGTGAGAAAAACCTGAAGAGAGAAGAGTCAAAATCCTGAGACCCTAACCGTAGGAAGCCCCAGAGCCCCTTGTCTAACCCGATGGACTACCCTATTATTGGCTTCTTTATATACGCAAAAAGGATGAACATCAGTATGTGATCTGGCTGCAGGGCTGAATCATGGAAGAGACATAGGGCCAAAGTGACTGTCAATAGGGGGCACCAAAGAGAAGGGTGACTGCTACGCCCTATCTGACCACTTTGCAGTGTACAGCCTCCAGTCTTCCCTTTGGTTAGTCATAAGATGCCATAAAGCTTCCTTGTGGAAGCAGATGGCTGACACAATAGCAGCCTCCAGCTCAAAAGAGGTATGTCACCACAGTACTTGGTCATGTAATAAACTAAAGCCAGCGTTACCAATCATGGCACTAAAGTATCATAACCCAAGCTAGAACCTGCTAGTTTTTGGATGATACTGATGCAACTCTTTGTTTTATGGCTCACCTCTTCAGCTGTTTTGTTTAAGAAATTGAGGGTGACTCCTCGATAGTGGAAATAGGACCAATGGTTATTGCCTTGCCACAGATGTTTTTGTTCACCACCCTCTTAGCTTCAGAACTGCTCAGATGGAAGGTGACAAAATTGTTTTTGATTGATTGGGGTTGAGTCCTAAGTACAGAGAGTAGTTTTCCATCCTCTTCAGATCAGCATTTTAGGGTGTCTTCTGCTTTCTTGAGCATTGAGGCCTGTGTCATCAGTACCAGGTCATCACATAAATGAACCTGTAGCACATCATTTCAGGCACATCACTTATATACAAGTTAAAAAGGGATGTTTTTAGTACGGATCTCTGGAAAGCCATTGTGCAGTCTCTGCTTTTTGCTAACCTGACTTTCCAGATGGATATGGAACATTCTGTTCAAAAGCTTTGACCTAATGGACAAAATGGCTGGTCACACTGAAGCCGGTTAACTTCTGCAGTAGGCCCTTGCGCCAAATCGTGTTAGAGGCTGATGACAAGTTAATAAATACTGCAACCATTTTAAGTTTCCTGCTTCCTGGAGACTGCAATCCCTCTGGAACAGATAGATTTCAGGGAAGAATGAAGATGCTGTGATTAAGTGCTTGCACCGGTTAGATAATATTGAAACTAAGTATAATTATAATATTTTTTCATTCCTTATGGGCTACTGACTATAGGGAAACATTCCCTATTTTAACTTTGATATTTGGTCTTCCCATCAGAAGTCATGAGGTCACCAGTTTTCTCATTGATTTTAACCATAACTGTATACATTTGATAAATATCTCAGATATGGCTTAACCAGCAGGATAGCAGAGAACAGCATGGCCTCTTTTAAAAGGGAGGAATACTGTTTGGGAAGCTGGGCGTGGAAAGTTCTATCATGGATGACAGTAGGGAATTGAGTGCAGGGCATTTGAGAGAGAACACACAGTGTACAAAAGTCCAAGAGGTCACCAGCTCTGTTTCCTAGATTTTAACCAAGAAAATGACCAAAGACTAGTAAGTATCATCTGTACCAGCACTGAGAAGTCGGATCACCTGAAAGCTAGACTACTGTCAACTAATAGCTATACAGGGTGAGATTTTCCTTTAGCAAAGGAAGTTTTACCTTTGACTTCAATGGGTAGTAGATTTAGGCAATCCTAAACACCTTTGAAAATGCCACCAGACAATGTAACTTCACTAGGTATAGGTTTTTTTTTAAGACACAGCAATAAAATTAAAAAATGACTATTGTCTAAGAAATATGAATCACCTTGCAAGTTTTATATTTCAGTGGTTTTGCTTTAGCTCCACAGAGGCTGCCATTTCCCAGTTAATAGGTAGAAAGTGATGTCAACTTAGACAGGGAAAAACTAATTCTGCACTGACATCAAAGAGAAAATATGGAAAGTTTTCATACAGTTTTTGGGTAAATTTCAATATGCTCTGAATTGGTAAAAGTTTGTTTGTTTGGAATTAACTGTATCTGTTTACAGGCAGTCTATAACTGAGAGTTTTAGATTAAAATAAACAATCTGTACTTCCTCTACCCTTCATCCTATGAACTTGTTGTCCCTGTCTTATATGCCTCACCACGGTCCTAAATTATCCCTTTTATTGATGATTTTGTTGCATGTGTTTCAATGAAACATTTAAAACTTTTTTCACTAGTTTTAAAAAACTCTGTCATCAATATTGCCAAATATTTTTTTATCAATGTTAGTATTTACCCCACATTTAGTTATAATATCATGCTAGCTGCATTTTAAAATAAAATATATATCTACCAGGATGTAGGAATACATGTTTCTCAGACCCTTTGCAATTCACCTTTAAATGTCCTTTTTCATGTAGTAAATTTGATAAGTTATCTAAAATTTGTTTTAATTTATCAACAAGAATGATACAGAGAAGGAACAGCCCACTTTAAATTCTAAACATTATACATGACAAGTTTCTAACTCAAAGAGTACTGGATCCAACACATGGGAATTCTGTATTAGATCTCATCCAGACAGATAATGAGGAACTGATCAGAGGACTAAAAGCTAGTGGTAGGGAGGGCTTGACTAAACGGGAGTTTTAAACCAGATCAAATTGAGTTGAGCCGGTTTGTGAACACATACTTCCTGATGCCTCCCACTGCACGATAACTCAGCATTTATTGCAAACTCTGGAGTCTTCCTGAAAAGTGGATTAAGTTTGCTGCAGATTGAATTAGTTCAGACTACTGTTCATGGCAACGCAATTGCTGCACACCACTTTCTGTATGCTATCCCACAGTGCTTTACAGGTCAACTATTACTGACCTGTCCATTTACCTTTGTGTCATTCCATGCTTCGGGATGACACCCCAGCCCCTTTAAAAGCTGATACTGATCCAGATTTTCCCATTTGCTTCTGGAACCCAGTGCATTATTCTTGCAATACTACCACAATTGCAGCCCAGAAGCTCCACAACATGCCTTGTGCAGCTGCCTGGAAGAGTGATTAGACCCTGGATCTCATCACCATCTGGAGAGAAGCATTGATTCACGAAACTCTTGTGGCCAGCCATCAGAATCAAGATCTTTTTGTGGACTTTGCAAAGCAGATGTCCACAAGGGGTCATGACCAGGATGTTATGTAGAGCTGGATAAAGAGCAAGCAGCTCAGAAGAAAATGCATTGACACAGAGGACAAAAGGAAGCAATCCATAAACTGTCCATTGTTTATTCAGACAGTGGTTTGTTGATAAATTGTATAGTCAATTGCTTGATCACACTTTGGTTTGTTATGAAATATATTCAAGAGGCCAAATAACCAATGACAGTCAGATTTATTGCTCTAAGCCAATAATACATACAGTGCAGGAAAAAGATGATACAGTCTCTGGGAAGCCGTCTTGTGCAGTGATGTTATATTCACCTTACACAGAAGGTAGGCTCCCAAAGTTACACATTTCAGCTGATAATACTTTTATGATGATTTTACAAGTTCCACATATCTTTACACATCACTAAATTCTAACCCATCAGTTTGTGCCAGTTCCCTAACTTCTTGTTATATTCCTTACTTATCTCTGTTTGGGATACTAATATTCCAAGTACTGGTCCATGAAGATACTTAACTTGCTTGCGCTAAGTCATAACATGAAGGTGTCTTGATTTTGATAAGTCTTCTATCTGTTTAAGCCAAATGGTTACTTCAGAAAATACAAGGTATTACAAAATACTTAGCATAAGTGAACATATTTTTTTGTTAAATGTCTGTGTAATGGTATATGCCAGTTTGGACAACATCACTTTTACAATATTTGTGCTTAATGTTATTAGTGCTGAATGCACACTAATATAAATATATATGTGGTGTGGATAATACATATGATTAAATATATTATGCTAGCCAGCATATATTAGTCAACAAATTATGGGAAAAATGTGGTTTATGCCCATAGTTCACAAGAGATCCTGAAACTGGGATAAAATGCTTTCATATCTATTGTTTGTAGTCCTGGACCCCTCTACTAAATGGTTCACTCCAGGAGTTCCTAGTCTGGTTTTAGGCCTCAGATGCCACCTGTCTCTGGGCAGGGACCATTGTCCCATTCCCTTCTGACTGACAGGTTTTAAGCCTGCACTGCTCCCCTGCAATATCCCCAGCAAGCCAGTCTGCCTAAAGGCCAGCATTTTCTCTCCGAGGGCTAGGACTTTATTGTTGGCAGTTACAAGTTACAGCACAGCTTTCTAAGCAAATTCATTTATTCTTAATGTAAAAACATTACAGAGAAAACATACAAAAATAAATATTTCTATATACATGCTAAAAGCTTACCAGAAGTCACCCATCAGTCTTGTGGGACCCTGATAAGCCAAAGTCTTTCTAACCCCAAGGGTTGGAGCCATTGGCCAGTAGTTCCCATTCCTCCCCAATCCCCCCTCCCTCCCCCCAAACATTTTATACATTTATGGCTCACAGTAATATCTAAGCCACTCATAGACTTAATACAATATGGTGTACAAAGATCTTGAATGTGGCTGCAGTGTCTGTCACAACACTAACAAATAAATTTATTTATTGCATGACTTTTCATGGGAGAAATCCCACTTTGTCAGACTTACCCTTCCCTGCATTTATTTTTCCTCCCATTCTGTAAATTCTCCATCTTCAAGCATTTGATGAAGTAGGATTTTCTCCCACAAAAGCTCATGTGATAAATACATTTGTTAGTCTTTAAAAGTGCCACAGGACTCCTTGTTTGTTTTGCTGACCTAGACTAACATGGCTACCCTTTTGGAACTTGTCTCTTCCCTTCTTCTGTTTTTTTGTCTCTAACATATAAAGAGGCACACTGCTACTACCAATCACTCATTCCTGCACTTGCACCTAGTCTCAGGTAAACTCCTGAGCCCACACTGCTTGATTACTTTGCCATGCTGTCCATTGCCCATTCATTATCATCAAGGAATATTTGTTCTTTTTTATTTAGTTTAAACAAAAAGTGTTTAGCATACCCATCAGCATTACTGTGATCTGTGATTGTCTATAGATCAAAGACCCAATGGATGACAGCCATTAGCACATTCCAGCATAACAATATACTGCAAAAGTTTCCCCAACCCACATATTTAGGGAGTAATCATTTCCTAGTGTTTATTAAGATCAGTTTGCTCCATGAACATTTTCAGAAGAGTCCAAATATTTTTATAAAACAGGATGTCAAATGTTAAAATGTTAACAATGGAATTAATCTTATGTTTATAGTTTCCAAAAAAACTCAACCACATGAAGATGCTCATAAGAAGCCTCATGCAACCATGGGTCCCAATTTAATATTACTAGGGTTAGTACAAGCTACTCCACAGGATCTTGGGCTGGTTTTGACATTCAGAGGGTTAAATATAGTTTTAGATCCCTGTTACAATGCTCACACAGATCCCCCATTAGTCCTTAGGTCTGAGCTAAGAATGATATCCCCACATCCTCAAAGGTATTTAGGTTTCTAAACTCCACCAAAATCAATTTAGGCTCCTAACTTATATTGAAATCAATGGAAAGTAGATTAAACACATTTGAGAATCTGGGCCTTTGTGCTTTTACAAATGAATGATTCAGGGTGGAAGAGCAGAAATCCTGGAGTGAATGTTGTCAGTTAACTATGTGAAATCATCAGTGCAACTTGCTTATCTACAGCAGCAAGCTGCACCTGAGACTTCATCTCAATCAGCAACCACCTTAAACCCCTGGCCCTCCCACTTCAAAGGTGTGCTGGCACCAGATGCTAAATTTCAGACGTCTAAATTCAGGTTTAACGGCATTTCAGAGTTTATTTTGTGACTTGCTTTTTAATCCTTCATGGTGATAGGTGCTACCACACACTGCAACATTACAGAAAGATGCTGCATTTCTTAAAGAAAGTGACAGCTTTTTAGAGGAGTCAGAGGGGACCACTCCCCAAATAATGGGCTCTTATTGACCTAATATGAAATGTCTATTTACTCCAAACAACTGCCACCCCACACCTTACTGACAGAACTGGCTCCAGCCCTGAAAAGGACTCCATGGCATGCACTAAGTGCCTATTCATGCAGCAACATAACCACACATGACATGATGCTTTTCAACAGGTAGGCTTATCAAGCTGCCAAGGCAGGCCTGAGGGTTCATGCCGCCAGCATAAAGCATATGCAAAGCCACAGGCTGCCACCTTCCTAGTAATGCCTGCTAGTCACAAACAGGCCGTGTTGTGTACTGTAAATTGGCCAGGGAGCCCCGCCATCTCGTGCCAGGAAGTTAGAAGCAGAAGCCCCCTGGGAGCAAGCATGGAGGAAGCCTTGCCTCAAAACTGAGGGCACGAGGGCTCATTCTTTCCCTTTGCTCCACAGCCCCACAAATCCACGGCCCAGGCTCAGTGGGGCCTCTGCTTCCCCCCGTGCTGCCCTCAACCCCTGGTGGAGGAGGGAAGGTGCAGCTGGCGAGGCAGCCATATTGCTGGGCTCAGGGACGAGCAGACACTGTCCTGCCGCCCGTGGTAACTTTCAGGGAAGTTTCTGTCACGGCCTCTGGGGGGGATGTGGGCGACGGGGAGGCGGCAGGGGGCTCTGCAGCGGCTTCCCAGCTCGGCGCGCGCGGCCTGGAGACCCCCTCCCGCTCCCCAGGGAGTCTCTCTGCCTACACCAGGCTCCCCACCCAGCAACACAGGCAAGCAGGCCACCACTGCGCTACCTCCCCCACCCCCACCAGGCTGAGGACGGGAGGGAGCCTTATTCTGCGAGCGCTTTAGGCCGGGTCCCCTGCGCAGACAGCGTAAAGCCAACAGCTTCCCTCTGCGTGCGCTGCGAGTCTTTCTCGGGCTAAGGCTCCGGCCCCGCCTCCGCTGCTCTTGCCTGAGTCTCCTATTGGCCAGCTGCTACGTCCCTCTCAGGCTGGACCCATCTCGCGCTCCCCATTCATGCAGTTTGGTTGCGTGTTGGTGTATTTTACTGTTTGCAATAAAGAGGGGGGGATTTTTTTTTTGTTCAGTTTCTGCTGCAATTAACTCTTGGTTCCTTATATCATTTTTTTTGGCAATTTTGCAGAACGGTTGAAACAGTTTTTTGTTTGGTGATTGCATTTATTTTTTTTTAAAATATCTCTCTCTCTGTTTTGCAATCAACTATTAAGGTGCAACTATGCCCAAAAGAAAGGTAAGTACAAAAAATAGGGGGCGGGAGAGAAATGGGGAATGAAGGGGAGATATTAGAGGAGCGTTTGCAAAAATATCTATAATTTATGCGTGTGTCTGTAGAGTTTCTGCATATTATTTTTTTGTGCATGTCCTAAAGTGGAGCTGGAGCTAAAGGGAGATTATTAGAATGGGCGGTCGGGCTCATCTGTGCTAGCAGGGGAGCCTCTGAGTTCACTTTGGGCTGTTTTGTTTGCGAGGAGAAGGCTAAGCAGTGTCTCCATGCTGGATTACAAACAGCCATAGTGCTGCTGCTGCCCCTATGGAGAATACAGGCAGGCAGAGCTAGCCACGCAAAGCTGTGCTTCTCCAAGCGCCCCGAAAAGCGCACGGCTGGATAGCCGGAACCGTCCCATTAATCGCCGGGGGCATTTTAGTGTTGATTGAGCCATTGCCTGGGAGAATTTGAGTCTAAACGGTGCCTCTTTCTCCTGCGTTTGCCTTTGTTCTCCTTTTTTTTTTCCTCCCACTTCTTGTCATACCAGATGGTTGTGCAATGGTAATTTGGAGCCATTAGGCGGCGCAGAGTTTGAAACTGTCCTTAAAGGAAAGAGGGGCTGGGGAAGGGATTCACACAACCAGAATTAGTAACTTTGGCTCTGCTCAGCGGCTGCCTTTCCTAGCTCGCTTTTCAGCAAGTCCAGTCTATTTGCAGAGGGCCAGCAGCTGGGCCCGTAAGATTCCGAACGCTAAAATGCAGCCGCCTGGTAGAGGCTAGTGCAGCTTTTTCCCGCCTGTGCAATTTAGGGGTCAAACGCTTGGTTAGCCCAGCAGCTCCCCTTTATTAAGCTGCGTTGCTTGTTTGCATTTGGAAAGCATTCTGCTATTAAGCCAGTGACGACCCAAGCATTTCCTATCCTCAGGGAAATACTGTCGCGGGAGGGGGGCTGGTTTTCGTGGGGGGGGGGAAGCTGGAATTGGGTGTAGTAAGGTTTGAAACGCATCCCTTCTTTCCACTAGTCCTGAGTGCACTAAAGCAGGCCCCCCATCCAGCCAACTGCTACTGTCTTTCCCCCCCAAGTGTTAATGGGACGCCTCTGGGCGTAGATGGTAGCCGTGTCCTTGCGTAGGGCTGACAACGACCTTGTTGTTGCAGGTAATTTTTTTTGGCGGGAACTTTTTAAATGTGGGGGACGCTTTGACGTAATGATGTTTAACAAAAGTAGGACTCCGGGGCATTGTGGGAGTTGTAGTCTTTTGTCTTGGAAATGTGAAGTGAGCTTCAGGCGGCCCTTGCACAGATCTCATCTGATTTGTAAGCACAGCTGCAGATTTATAGCTGTGGGAAGGGGAGGAAGAAAAGTGATACTCTGTTTGTTTTTTCCTTGTTCATTTTGCAAACCTTATTTGCTGCCAAGGGTGGTATGACCAAAAAGTGCACAAGGTAGGACAATGAGAAGAGCTGGTAATAGGAGGAACTGCAAGGATATGAAACCGAGGAGAGGGGTTTTAACTGGTGAACTAACACAGAAAGATAAAGCTAATTGATATATTTGAAACTCATGAGTTTATACTTTAGTAGCACTCCCTATGTTGTGTGTAGATTGGTTTAGAGAAAATGGTATGCTAATATATTCCACTGTCACACTGAAAATAGGTCCAGCATTAATTCCATTTTTACATATTTTCTTATTTCTGGTCACTGCTATGATAATTCTCAAATGCCTGTGTGCTAGCATTTGACATCATTTCCCTTTTATGACTGTAATGAATGCAAACCTTTTATGTTTGGCTCTTTTAATTTTTTGTAGGCTGCAGCTGAAGGCGAGGTAAAGGAGGAGGTAGGCTTGTTTATAAAGTTACAAAGTGAACTTATTTATCTAAGAATGTGTGTGTTTTAAAAGTTTTAAAAAAGCTACTAACTGAGAACCCCCCCCCCCCAGTCCTTTGGGTATCTGCTTGTACAAACTATTGTCTAAGGGCATAGTCACACAGGTCTGTGCTAGCAGATTTTGATACAGGTTTGGAACATCAGGGATGAAATATGAGCTGATCCAGTCCATTGGATTATAACAAGAGAGACATTTTGGAGAATTCACTGGCAATCTCAGCTGTTTGAAATTGGGAGCTTTGATGAACTAAGATGCAGAGATTTGGAGAAGGCTGTTCCTGGTACAGGAGAATTTCCAGTTCCAGAGCAAAACAACACCAGTTTCAGGCTAAATGTGGCCATTAGGCCACAATCTCAGAGAGTGCTCCTCTGAGGTCTAGAGAACCAACTGTACACAGCAGTTTATAATATTGAATCCTTACTACTTAACTGGATTTGGTGAAAAGGGGGGAAATGGTGAAAAATTGCAGTGGGGGTGGGTTGTTTCTTTGTTTTTAAAAAGGCAAACTGCTTATATTCAGACTTCTATAAATGATCTTAGTATTTGTTTCATGGTTCATTAAATAATGCCTGCATCAGATTACTCTACAATTTTATAATTCTGAGAATGTATGGCTCTTTTTAAAAAAAATTAATGATATCTCTTTCTTTTATGCAGCCAAAGAGAAGGTCAGCTAGATTATCAGCTGTGAGTATCTTTTGTAAAATGGAATTTGTGAGGTATGTGATGTTGACAATTCAGGGAGATTGGAGTAGGAAGAATAATAATTCTGTCTTTTCAGCTCTTAGACAGCATGGTGATGAGTACAGTATAGCTATATGGGTAGATGTGTGTTAACACTTGCATTTAAAAATAAAACTCATACTTTGTTTCCATGGCTTGTGTACCAAGATACTGTAAAACCCAGTTGTAGCTTTTACATGAGAGATAAAGCCACTATGCTTATTTGACACAAAAACTATCATATGCAGGAAGGATCCCATAATCCTTATTCACATGAGTTGTCCCACTGATTTCAGTAGCACAGCTTTTGGGAATAAGAACTGTAGAATTGGTGGTCCCAGACGTGCAAATTTCAAGGAGGATGTGCACTTTGAAGACATGGGAGAGTTCAGGGTAAAGCCAAGTCCTAGATAAGCCCAGTCCTGCAAATGCTGTATGCCTAGGAGTCCTCTTTCACATGCAGAACGTTCAAAGGATTGGGTTCAATTTATGCTTCCAAGGACATTACTATAGGAAACAAAGTAAATTAAAGATGCTATGCTGGTGAAAAGTTGCACTTCATTTTCATTAAAGAGAAGATACCCATGTCCCTGCAAAGATAGGAGTAAACGTCATCTCAAACAGCAAGAGACTTCAGAGAAGTTTAGTGTCTATTTCTACAGCTTGCAGATCTCTACTTAAGATGCTGCCATATGTGTGTAGTTGTGTGAGATTCTCATCCTCCCCCGCCCCCCCCATTTGGTACTTTATTAAATACTTCAGCCATAACCACTGCCACATACTTCATTTTTCCCTCATATATCTGGGTGAAATGACATTTATATACTTCTTGTAGTAAATGATTATGGTCCATATTCTTTTCCTTTATACTACACAGGGGAGCATATGGCCCCGTGTCTGTATTTTTTAATATGTTTTAAATCTAGTTTAAGGAATAAGTATGTCGAGGTGGTTAATAAAACCACTGCAGTGCTCTTCAGATGTTACATTTCTTATCTTACTCTATGCTTTTTGTACAGAAACCTGCTCCACCTAAACCGGAGCCAAAGCCCAAAAAGGCAGCACCTAAGGTAAATATTTAAGAGCTCTTTAATATATTGGTTTTCTTTTTAAAACTGTATTATTGGAAAAGAAGTTTATAGCTAATCAATTTGCTTTTAGATGAGATTATATATTTAAATGTGCATTTTGCCCAGTTAGAGGAATCTCCACCAATAACTTAAAAGTTATGGATGACAAAGAGCTATTGAGTGTTTTTTTTACCATACCACCAGTGCAGAACAGTGTGGTAAATTCTTGAGTGATTTGTCTAATGAAATTTTAAATGAATTGTGATGAGTCTTTCACTGCTTACCTGGGAGACTATTCAGAGCATCATATATGTGTGGAATAGAGACCCCAGAGCCATAATCATAGGCCAATCTGGTAGTTACGCCTATAATTAAGTGTGCATAATACATTACATTATAAGGCCCTGTTTTCAGTAGTTTATTAATTTGCCAGATTAATCATTGGGGTTAAACATTTCTATGCTTTATCTCCCTCTCAAACTACATATTTTTTGGAAATGTTCATTAAAAACACCCTTTCTGAGATTGGAGTTAGCAAAATTACCTATTTTCCTGTTTTGTTTTTTGTTTTTTTAAATTAAGTTTCCAACTGTTTGTTTAAAGCTCCCTCATACTTTGGAGCAGGAATTCAAAATATGGCAGGAGAGAGTTGTGGGATCCAAGAGTATCTTTTGTTAGCCTGTTGAAAATGCACCCGGATTTGGCCAGATTATAGGCCTCTGAGCAACACTATTTGCACATGCTCGTTAGAACATGTTAGAGGCTTGCTGCTAAAATATCTGAATAATCCAGTTGTCCTGAGCATGCATGCTCTATTACTCTCAGCTCCTGTTGTGGCTCTGAATGGATGATCAAACAAAGCAACAGCTGCAAAATACCCTTTACCCTGTGGGAAGGAGTACTAGGATGGAAGCCAAGAGTGTTAGGTCTTCCACTTTCTGGAATTTATAATTCTGTACTCTTAACAGCTCCTATTATTAAACCAGGCCTAATATGCCTGAAGGGATGGGCAATTATCATTTTCCTTCCCCATTTTACATTTGGAGTAACAGAGGTTGCATGAAGTCACTGCAGGGACAGCTGGGAATAGAACACATCTCTCTAATATGGCAGACCTAAGTCTTATTCATTAGGCACAGTACCTTTTGGAGAAAAATGGTTTCAAATCTACATACTTAGTTCTGAACTTGAGCTTCTAGACCACAATCCAGAGCCAGTAACAGAACCTAGGAACCCAGAGATTGAGCATTCTTCTACTGTGTCACAAATAGCTGTGCAAGACACTAACAAAGTGTGTATTGGCTCCCTTCAATTGCTAATCCACATAGATGATGAGAGCCTACTGCTGCTACAGGTTACTCTTTTAGCTCAAATGCTTGAAGTCTATTTTGCGGCTCTAAAGCACTGGTTTTCAGCCAGTGTTCCACAGCACATTGGTGTACTGGGAGAACTGTCCCAAGTGTGCTGTGAAATTTTGTACAAAGGTAATGAAAATCAATGTAAAACAAACATTGTTTCATCTTAAACAATATTCTATCCAGCCAAAATTACAACTCATAAAACCTGTGAAAATTAATCATCAAATTAAAAGCGAGGCATCGGTTTTTCAATTCTAAAATGTGAACATTCTAAATGCAGGTGGCCAAAGGGCAAAATTAAGATAACATCTATTGTTTTCTGGTGGATTTGAAACATTAATACATTTGATCCTTCTTTAGTTTGTTGTATGCGGTATGTTGCAAACCACTCTAGTAAGACTGTAACCATAGTAAATGATGACATTTATGAGCAATCAGTTCAGCTGAAAAAAGTGGAATTGTTTGTCTCAATGAGGTGTGCCGTGCCATGTTACTGAAAAGGGAACCACTGGTCTAAAGGTCCAGTGTTCAGACTCTGCTACTAACACATGCAGAAATCGGTGTAGTGTCTCATGATGCCCTTTGTTTTTTCAGTATGATTTTTTTTTAAAAAAAAAACCTAGAAAACTATATAAAAAACTGTTAATAGAATGTTAGTTGCAAAATTAATTCTTAGGAAATATCACTGATAAAGTTAAGTGTGGACAGTCAATATGGCCTCCCAATCCATAGCATCATGATGCCATCTGTAATTAAATGATCACACACTGTTTATTCTACCAGAGCAGTGCCTCATTTACTGCATATTGAATGAGGCAGTGGGTTGCAGGAAAAAAGAGAATGCTGTCTTGTGCTTAAGATACTGGACTTAACCCAGGGGAGCTGGGTTCTATTTGTGGCTCTTTCAGACACACCCCAGAGATGCTGGGCGAGGCTATACTGTTTACACACAAGGGGATTAAATGAAGGTTACACGGGCAACTGTAATTTAGGCACTTAACTTTCCATCCTTAACATTCTTTTAACAGCATTTTGTTTATAATTGTAAGAATAGATCTCATCCTCTTAAATTTATCCATATTAAACAAAGCAGGGCTGAAAACAAAAAATCAAATACTGTGTGTAATCACACGACTATTAATCAGCTGGTGTTGCCTTCTGTGTGCTTCCCATCCATTCAGAAAGAATTAGTAAAATGACATTGACCTTCCTCCTGTAGAAATAGCCTGGGAATGGAAAACTCCATCGAGATTCTCTTGTGCAGCTTTCCTGGGATCATTCTGTTCTGGGGAGAGAGATCATATACCAATTGCCCATGGTTTTTGTCCCCAGAAGCCAGAGATTGACACTGATGTCCTGGGATTCATAGCAGGCCATGTCTTTTTATGTGGAGACCTTGTGTCTCATCAGATTCCATGGCAGCAGTGCTCCTTAGGTGTTGTGCTACCAAGGTGTCCCCAGCCATTGGCAGCTCCTTTCCCAATAAAGAGCGGGCTGTGGAAGAATTAATAAGACTCCATTAGTTTTCTGTGAGGGAAGACAGGAATGGATTCCCTTCTCTAGCCATCAATCTCCAATCCAATGGAAGGAACTCCACAAGGATGGGATTCTAAAGGTAGATCACCACTGCCATTCCTTTGCTTGGGAAGTAGTGGGAGGGGAGAGATACCATGAAGAGGACACTCCACACCTCTAGTACTGGGCAAATGTTCTGGCCCGTTGACTTTTATGAATGTCTGGAGGCTTTAAACAGTGGTCCCATTTAGTGAGTTTTATAACGTTAGTATAAAGCAATTACCACACATATTAGTCTAAAAGTGTTGAAGAAATAGGCATACTTGTAGCCATGTTAGTCCCAGGATATTTGAGAGACAAGGTGGGTGAGGTAATCGATCTAATATAAGATATTAATCACCCAACTTGTTTTGTGAAGAAATAGATACATTTACATGGTTTGTAATCACTGAGATTGCACCATCTTATGAGCAGAAATTTTCCACATATTCATGGTTCCTTTGTCTTTTGGTGTGCAAGAGAATCTTAGGGTTAGTGTAATCAGAAGTTTTTGCACTCAGATGGAAATCCTTGGAATTGAAGTCGGTGGGAATCTTGGTACTTACTACTGTGAAGTTGTGGTTTGATTTTGAAAGTATAGGAGGCAGTTACTTTCAAGTTAGTGTCTACAGGCTTTTTTCCTTCTTTTGATTTAACTGTGGCTCCCAAGTACAAAGTTGCAATTATTGCAACATATATATGTTTAAATTAAGAATTTCTTTAAGAGTATGCATAGGTATCTTTGACTTTGTCCTTCTAGATCATTCACTCCCAATAGTGTATCAAGGACAAGGTAGAGGATAAGGAACTTCCTTGATAGAAATTTTCATCTGCTGCACTTCACCTTTGTTAATTGTATTTCCAGGAGTAGTAATAAGTTATACAAATACAAATTTTAGACTTGAAACTATCAATGCTTAAATGCAATATCCATTTTTGTATATGCATGTATCAAACATTTATGTTCATGTGATTACTCTTATAGAAAGAAAAGGCAGCAAATGATAAAAAGGAGGACAAGAAAGCAGCAACAAAAGGGAAGAAGGGAGCCAAAGGCAAAGATGAAACTAAGCAAGATGACGCTAAAGAAGAAAACCACTCTGAAAATGGAGATACCAAAACTAATGAGGTATCTTAATTGCAATTAATATATTAAAAAGCATAGTCATAAACAGCTGTGTTTTGTTGCAGCTGCAGAGACAAAGGATTCCTCTTACCTTTCAGAGGGTAGCATAGTTAATTGATATCTATTCTGTATGGGCCAGCTCAGGTTACTGCAATGGGGAGCTCTTTCGGGAAGCATTGAGAAAACTTTTCCTTCAAGCACACCATGAAGTGAAACCCTTCCACAGCTGTGTGTGGCCTCATGCTTTTCTTCCTCCCCTTGGGGCAAGGAAGAATCAAAAGACCTAGAGAGCTGCAGATTCCCTGATGTGATCCCCGCCCCATTCTGAGTTGACTTTGTGCAGGGTATGTGCATACTCTGTGCAGCCTCTTTGAATCCTATCACACTGATTCCATTCTATAGGGCCTATTGCACATACAGAGGTGGGGTCAGGTTTGTTTCTATACCGAAATGTACATTGATCTGTGGATGGGGCATAGATGTCATGTGTGGGTGGTGGTTCAGCATTCAGGTTCTGTTAGACAGTTCAAAAAAGTCTCTCTTCAGGTGTTTAACATCCTTTTATTGTTTAATACCTTTAAAGAAAAGAAATTCCTGACTCAACAGCTTGTATGATAAAAAGTAAATATTGGATCAGAATGTGCATAAGTGTCTTTCAAAAGCTGGGAGTAGTTTTTTAACGGGAGGATGGAATCTGTTGGTAGCTAGGTTTGTTGTGCAGTAAGAATATTTTTTAAAATCAGCTATAAGAACTATATTTATGAAAGTCTGGGAGATAGGGAAGCAGATCACTGCAGTTTTACATATAAATTTCAGATTTCCTTTCTGTTCTACAGAAGTGAGATCTTGTGTTCTGCTGCCAGTATATGGTTGATGCGAAAAAATACTCTGCATCTCCTTGGATTTACCTTAATATTCCAGTGTTAAGTTCAACAGCAGTCCTACTTTTGGGGGGTGGAGTGGGGTTTGTTTTTAATTTGTAACATCTGTCAATCAAGATTCCAGTTTTTTTTGTATCCCTTTCCAATTAGGTAAGTTTTGCAAACTAACATATCCAGCATGCAGTTTAGAATGGAGTTTTGTGAGAGTGAAAATGTAATATATCTGTTCTTCCCAAACAATTCTAGGCACCAGCTGCTGAAGCATCCGATGATAAGGAAGCCAAGTCCGAGTAATGTTAACCTTGCCCTATATTTCCATCATCTGGTATCCATACCTCCATGCTGTATTGTTAACAGAGAGGAATATTTTTATCAACTATTTTATAAATGCAGGTTTTTTTAGCATGAATATAATTGTGGAACATCTTCATCTCGGTTACTTGGGAATGAATCCCTCACAAACAAACGAAACAAAAAAAAATCATTGTTTTTAAATTTCGTGATTGTAATAGTTTGTATGGTACATGGAAAGAATAAGTGGTGGTAGCTTTCGACTTCTGTCAGTGTGTCCCTTTTTGTGTAAGTCATGCTTACAGACTTCAGATTTTAATTTTACCCTTGTATGTGTTGTATGGTTTCTTAAAGTGGGGAAGTCTCAAAACAAATAACTGCGTTAAACATTCCAGTGGTTCTGTGGGTTGCTTTTATAAAGAAGGTGAGATATTTTCATGAAAATCCTAGGAGCTGGAAATCTGTTTCCCAAATGTAACTTTATTTTGTCAGTTTTGGAAAAAAAAAAAAAGTGTAATCATGTTTTTAAATGAAATACAAACATTTCTTTTAAAAGGGCATGTTGGTTGTATGTACCCACTGTTAGGAATTTTGCTGGATTTATCTTAATAAAAAAGACTCCTCAAAAGTTGCTTGTGGTTTGTTGCTTGTGCTGTAATCTTGTATTGCTGGAAAAGTAATAAGACTCCTGCAGGTGGTGAATAGCACAATGCTTTATCCTGAAAAATTGAGCAGGTGATGAACTTGAATTCACAATATGATCAATGCTTGTGCCTCCTTCTAAGACATCTTCTCTAGCTATATAGCACTTTCTGGACCATATCCTCAGCTGGTAAAGCGGGCATAGGTACATTGATTGTAATGGAATTCAGGGATAAATGAGCATATCTGGTCCTACATCTTCAGGTAAAGATTTATGTCCTATTTTACAAATGCTAATGCTTAAGAGCTATTTCTGTTATTTAAGCAATGATGATGCACTTGACATTAAAATATATGGCATACCTGTTATAGATGTTAGGAGCATTAACCTTCCCAAATTTAAAGAGCAGAACCTGTTTAACATAGACCTGCCTGTCCTCCTGGTATGTTTTCTTCTTGCTGTAAGACCGTTGCACAAGCTTCTGCATAAAAGTTTTAAAGGGCTTAAATCAAACCCTAAATAGTAAGAAATGGCTCTCTAGTGCTAAGGGAATATTCTATAATAAGTATGTTGTATACCATTAGATAAAATTATGAACTTTCACAATTCTTATTTATAATTTACTTATTTAAAAATGTATTGGGAATCATTTTATAAGTCTCTTTCCTCTTTAGTAGAGGGGACACAGGTCCACAAAAGTGTTTTCCATTAATATAACACTCTTCCCAATTAGTGTCAGCCTCATTTAATTGGGAAACAGTAACTAGGCTCAGGGCCAGGGTTTATATGGCATAATAATAGTCTATCTAATTTTATTCATGTGTCTGTCTATCAAGGAAATTTAAAATTTTCCTTTTAAAGCCTCTTTTATTCAAAAGGCTTAGTGCACATTGATGGCCAGATATCACATGTGGTCAGAAGTAAATTGACTAGCAATGCAGAATTTAAAACCTTTTCTGTTTAAGACAATTTAGCAACCAGAAACATGAAATACTCTGCTTGTGTATTTTTTTTTATTTTAAATACAAAAAAACCCCACTTGATAAAAGTTTTATTATAAGCCTTTGAACAGGCTATATTTGGCTTTAAAGGTGTATATAAGGTACAGCAAAGAAAGATACAGATGAGACGAGAACAGACTATGTTCTGCACTTCTAGACTTATTTTTGTAAGGGGTGGGAAGGACAAAATGTGGATTGTAAATTTGGCCCTTAGTGTGCAAATTCAGAACTGCATATAAACTGTTGGGTGTTTTTTAGGTGTGCTCAGTAAACGATAATCAAGTTGCAGCACTCCAAACAGGGTCCTTACTTGATATTTACATGACAGACCTGTTTCACTACATTGCTTATAAATTGTAGCACGTGTTGGCATTCTCTCCCTCCTAATCATTATTCTTGTATTTAAGGTCCCTATCTACACTCCCCCTAAACTTAAGTGTCAACAGTTGAAAGTGGGACACATGGGAAATGGGGCTGGTGTTATTTCTTGCTTTTCTGTTGGTTTGTTTGAACAATTAAAAAAAAAATTGTCTTCTGCATTTTAAATTCAATTCTTGTCAATCCAGGAAGTCTTAATGAGCAGAGAACAAGTGAGGTTATGATCTGAGATGTACAAACTTTTGGCCCTCTTTCTAAAATGTAAGAAGCAACAGGATCATTAGACAGCTCCAATTTATTTTTTATCAGGTCACTTATAAAAGTCAGTGCTCTAGACAGAATTTAACATGTCCCTATATGTAAGTTCAAGCCCTGGACTGTCCAAGATTTTAACCCATTCATCTGTAGTCATTAATTTCTATTGCAGTATTGTCCAAAGGAACTTTATAAGACATAGTCATGGACCCTTCCTCAAAGAATTAACAACTTGTGTAGAAGTGGCTTAGAAGAATGGTACCCTGTAGTTAAAACCGTGAAATTTCAAGATGAATAGTTGAAATTCCCCAGATCACTGTCAACTTCTAGTACTTTAGTATCTTCCCAACTTTCTTGACTATGGTTATAATTTTTTAGGACCTGATCTTTCCTTCCCATAGACAAATTTCCAAGGGAAAGAAAAATAACAAATCTAACACCATTGATCTATCACTTTGTCCCCTCAGGTATATGATAATGGCCTGAGGAAAGAGGCTGATCTCTCTCAACTGAGTGACCAGAACTCTTGTGACAAAATATCCCCTATTCATTATTGAATAAGCACCAATAGCTCAGCCAAAGGATATTAGAGTAGCTGGGGAAATAGAGGAATGGGCTGTCTTGTGGACCTATATGAACTAAAATCAAGATCGTTTTAAAAAAAACTCCACATGAGCTGTGCCTCTCTAAAGCTCTGGGAGAAAATACATACCTTAAAAAACTTGATGCTATAGGAGTAACCAAACTTTAATCAAAAGCAGCAGTTTTTTTCCCCCTCCACCATACCACGCTTCATCTAGTCATGTGACCTATAGGGCTTTAAGCACCAATATGCCACCAGTCAAATCCCACCCACTGCTGCCTCAGTCCTTCACTAATTTTCACTGAAATAGACAGCAAAAGAAAGGCACCCTTGGAAAAGATGCTCTGTCACCATTTATTCTGAGGCAGATCTGGCTCAAGCATTTTTGCTGAGCCCAAATAGCAGCAGTATAGCATAAGAGAAGTGAAGATTACCGGCCCTTTATGGCTTGATAAGTCAGCATGTTAGTGCTGAGAGACTATAGTGAACTCTTCTAAATTAAAAAATAATTCACTGTTTGCCTAAAATATTGCTATCTCATTCTTCACGCATTTGGCTGGAACCACAGAAGAACCCCTCCTATTTGGAGAAGGTTAAATAAATCAATTACCTGCTTTAAAATTTTAAGGATTGGTTCTAGTGATAACGTCCCAAAGTTATTGCAAAATAGTATTTTATACTTGGCATTCACATAACAATGTATTGAGTACATTAAATATTAGATGGAGGTATAGATAGAATACTTTAAGTTTATGATTTCCATCTTTGTCATAAGTAAATGTTTCAGAAGTGATAACCAGCCAGAAGATAATTCATTACAATTCTACAAATGAAAAATATTTTCGAATTTAGCCTACAAGTAAAAATCTACCACCATTCTGGATGCCTGTTCTTTGGAGGAGCTCTTGTTACTATTGTAGGGCCTGATCCAAAGCCCTTTGATGTCAATAGAAAAACTCCCATTGATTTCAGTGGGCTTTAGAGCAGCCCCATAATGCCATTAAAAAAATGTACTATGTTCTTGTTCACATCTGAAGTAATAGAGTACCAAGTATGCAAAAAGCTCTGCAAGATGATTTATTCTAAAACTGACTTAAAATAGCTGGTCTTGATTCGCTAGTAACATAAGCTGCTTCTTCAAACCAAAACAAACATTTTCCTTCACCTTTAACCTCTATTCTCTTAAAGTGAAGTGCTTTCAAGACTTGTAATCTAAATAACTGTAGGTATATAAAACATTTTCAGTCTTGCTTAGGGCCTGTTCAGATGCCAGGGTGTACATCATGTGCTAGTTGTAGTCATTCTATGCCAAGTCATGTTTCTGTGTTTCAATATCCAGACTGTTGCAGTGCAATTGTGTGGTTTTGGTATTGTACCTTTCCTCCCTCCTCTTCGGAGCCAATGTAAGAGTTCTTAGTTCTATAATAATTGCAAGCATCAGATTCCATGTTTCCAACAAATAAAGAGAAAACTTTGAGAATTTTTACAGAATTTTTACTTGTATGTTATTCATGGCTTTGCTATGGAAATTTAGAGGCACTTTATACAGTAAACAGATTTCTTTTCTTCTAACAAATCATCACCACTAGATGATCCTGCCATTTTGGACACTGGTTGACTGATTAGTTGAAAAACAAAGCAAACAAGGAGTCCTGTGGCACTTTAAAGACTAACAAATTTATTTATCGCATAAATTTGTTAGTCTTTAAAAGTGCCATAAGATTCCTTGTTTGTTTTGCTGAACTAGACTAACACTGCTACCCCTTTGGAAGTTGAAAAACAAAACACCCCACTTTGATGTCTAGAGTTCATGATATTTCTTGATTTGGTTTATGGTACATCCAGATCAGATCCAAAGGGGCAGAAAGTTTTTAAACTATCAAATAGATACACATATTTTATTATTCGGTTACTGAAAATGAATTCAACAGTGAAAGCTCAGCAGAAAGGCAAGAAAACAATCATTACCTTTTACTGTGATTTTTGTAGGTTTTTTTTTTTAATATTGTCTTATTTCTAGATGTGTAAAGTACTGATTTAGCTCTGTAATACCCAGAGCATGACGAATCTGATATTACCTCTTTAAAGTCACAGAGTTGCCACCAATAATTGAACATGTGGTAGTTCAGTTATTGCTATTAATAATAGCAAAGATCCTAGAAAAAATATGATGTAATGAATGGATGCATGAGGCTAAGGACAGAGACAGTTCTGAAGCACTGTGGTTAATGTTGCTAGCCAGTAGGATAGATTTAAAGTCAGGTTGGCAGCAACTTACACTGATAAAATGCTATTACAGCACTTGAATTATTGGACAAGATGTGAGTAAGTATGGACTTACATTTTAAAATCTAACAGTAAATGTAGGATAGCTGGATATAATATTCGAAACAGTAATAGTTTGGTTGATTGTTGCTGAAGCACTGTTTTACAAGAATCAATTTCTTTTTAAATCCCAAAGTTAGCTGCTATTGATGTTTTCATTTACTAAGCATAAAACCTGTGAAACATTAAAGTTCAGATTGAAAGAAAATCTCTGATTTAAGGCTGCCACAACGTACTTAGCAAATTCTGTTTTGTATTGATAGTGTAGCACATCTGTATTGTGAATACAAGGTTGTGGAGATGATGTGGTGTGAGGACAAAAGGGTGTCAGGTCTAGAGATTACTATAATGTCAAGATGGTAACAAAGCATTTCAGGTGTGAATTACTGATGGAGACTACATAACCACATCAAAATGAAATTTTGTCAGCACAAATCTAGACAAATATTATATCAAGATGACTGTAAAACAATTTCAATGCACGTCCATAGAGAACATGTAAACAGTTCAGACTCCACCTCGTTTCTAAAGAGATCCATTATACGGTTTGGTTTAATAATAATTTTCAATGTGATTGTTCCTCATTATTATTTGTATTTTGCTTTTCAGATAATATGACTGATGATGCAACTGCATTGTGGTGGTGAATTTAAGGTGATTAATATTATGATAATTCTCTAGGAGAAAGAATTAGCTGAGACTTTCTATGCTCTAACCTTCCCATAATGTATTTTCTTACATGTTTTTCAACAAAATCGGTCCCAACTGGGAAAACAGACATTTCCTTGGTCATTTTGGAGGCATACAGCCAGAACTCTGCAAAGAGTAGGAAGTATGCCTCAGTATTTCTGGGAGTTCTAGAGGTGATGTTTTAAAAATGGGAGAAATGAACTACAGACTTGTCTTCCTGGTGTCTGTTATTGGCAGAGTGCTCGAACCCCAGAAAGGATCAGTTGAATAGTGTACAATCACCACACAGGAGACAAGATTTTGAAGTAGATTGTGCTTAATGAGTGTGTTTCCTTTCTTGCAATAAAAGTTGCTTGTCGCACTTCACAAAGGGACTCTTACCGTACTTCAGCAATCTTTCACTGAAATCTAAACGGATGTGCGTTCACTCTGACTGTGAAGGAGGGTCTGTAACAAGAAATGAAAGTGAACACAGAACTAATTGATTGAACTAATTGATAAAAAATAGCAGAAAATAATGAATGCTTTTCAGTGTAGCTACAACCTTAGGGTGTATTGTCTCCTTTGTGGGAAAAGACTGCACAGGAGCCAGGAAATTAAATTAACCTGGTTCTCTACTCAAATCAGAAGTAGCTCCTATGTAGTTAGTGGACCAATATAAACCTGGTGAAAAAGAAGAAATTTGTGTCCATGAGTTGAAACTGATAGTTTTGTTCCTAATGTCCCATAGCTGGTGTTGCCTCCCAGGAGCTGCTCAGGATGTGGACCTTGAAACTTTCAGGTACCTTGAGACCCCTAGGGCTGTTCCATAGGTCTTGGGACAACCATGGAGGCCTATTGCCTCTCTAGAAGCCCCTCCCATTTCATGAGAGTGCTATGTCACTGTGGTCTTTTTGACAGCTGCTGTTCCAAATCCCAGAAGGTGAGAGGGGATCAGGTCATAACAGGCTAGGAGGATGAGTGAAGGATTCATCAGTACTGTACAGTACTAATTCAATACTGTTGTAATGGCCTAGATTTGAAGGGTAGATTTAGGAGAGGGTGAGGGAGAGTGGCAATCTCTTAGCTATAGTGCCCTCCAGAGAGCAGTAGAATTTGACCTTACAGATGTTTCTGGCAGGTGTGAGGGAAGGAGGCAGTATGTTCAACTCACCCTGGATCTGCCCCATTTAGTTCTTCTTTGCGAGTGGAAATGGGTTCTCAATCAGATGGCATGTGACCAGATTAGTTATCAAATTTGGTCTGCTGGTTTATCGGTAACTTCCCTGGCCTGGACCAGGTACTGACAAGAAGTGCAATGTGAATGCTGATCCCTATCAGTATATGGGTCTTTAATGAGAAGATACCATGCATTTGTTGTTAAGTAAAAATTACTGCCATTCTCAAGCTGGGAAAGGAGCCTACAAAGTGGTGAGTTACCACCCAGTATCCTACCTGTCAGTGGGTTTCAGGTGTTTGAACAGTTGATCTTCCAAACTTATCACTCTGGAGCCGGACGATATCTTGCAGGTTGAGCAGGTAGGGTTCAGGAAAGGATGTAGCACCTGTGACCAAGTCTTGGCCTTAACTATTTCATCCAAAATGGTTTTCAACAAAATCTGAAGACAGGAGCTGTCTTTCTGGATTTGACTGTCACTTATGACACAGAGTCCTGTGGCACTTTTAAAGACTAACAGATTTATTTATCGCATGAGCTTTCGTGGGA
>ML685808.1:11392367-11480874 GCA_007922175.1 Pelusios castaneus
TTTCGTGGGAGAAAATCCCACGAAAGCTCATGCGATAAATAAATCTGTTAGTCTTTAAAAGTGCCACAGGACTCTGTTGTCTTTCTACAATAGACTAACATGGCTACCCCTTTGGAATTTGACTTATGACACAGTTTGGTACAGAAGCCTTCTGTGTAAACTCTCTTGAGCTGCCCCACATTGGGCATTTGAAGTAATAGAGCTCTTCCTCCAAAATAGACAGTTCCAAAATAGACACCTGGGCAACCACTGCAGTTCCTGGAAGTGTCAGACTGACAGACTTTCTCAAGGTTCAGTTCTTTCACCAGTACTGTTCAATGTATACATCAACGACTTGTCAGCAGTACTCCCACACAAGTTTATGCTGATGACATCTGTTGCAGCTATCAAGCTCTGTCCTTCTCAGAAATTGATATGGTTCTGCATGATGATATGCCACTTATGGCAGATTATTGTAGTCAATGGCACCTGCAGCCAAACTTTTCCAAGACAGTTTCGAGAGCATTTCACCTGCATAATGCAAGACACGACTTAAGTATTTCCTTAAATGGCCAATACCTGCAACACAATCCAAACCCAGTTTATCTCGGTTTGATAGTGGATAGGTCATTGACAAATGGCAACCACTTGGAGACAATTGCAGCCTAAGCAGCACTTGAGGAGCAACTTGCTCGGAATACCATCCAGCTGATTCTGGTATGCAAGGCTGGACACTTAGAACATCAGCCCTTGCCCTTTGCTATTCAACAGTAGAGTACTGTGCTCCTAGCTGGTGTCTCTCATCTAACATTGGGCTGGTCGATGTGGAGCTTAACAAAGCTATGCTCACTGTTACTGGAACTTTACGCGCAATTCCGTTGCCATGTCTGTCAATATTTAGTAACAAAGCACTGCCCCATATTTGCCATCAGGGGCCCATCATCCTGCTCTTAGCCAAAACCCTGAGAACAGCAAATTGCCTCTGTACTCAGACTTCTTCAACCACTTGCCAATTCACTTGTCTTCTAGAGACTCTTTATGGTTATTTATGTAACCATATGACAAGACGGTGGAATCTCCTTGGTGTAATGAGTGGTCAGTGATGATAGTAAAAAATCACTTATCATCAACCCAACCTTCTACCTCCCAGGTTTTGACCTGCCAAGACACCTGTGCTCGTCTCTGAGCCAGTTTTGAACAGGCCAGAGTGATTGTATGACCAATCTCTTCAAATGGGTTTTCTTTAACAACCTGCAATGTAGATGTAGTCATGTTCAGACTATGTCACATATCCTTGATGAATGCCATGTGACTTACTTTGCCAGGGGGCTACCAGCTCTTCACCTGGCTGCTACTGCTGCTTTGAAATGCCTGGGCACACTGCGTAACCTTTGAGAGAGTGGAAATGGAGGATAACAACAATATGGCACCTTAAGAAAGGATCTCACAGGAGTTAGTTATTGAATTTCCACAGAGTCATGAATGTTGTAGGAGAAAAAGCTACTTTAAACAGTTAGCATATCATGGAAATGCATAGGTGAAAGCGTCGATGACTCAGAAAACACTTGACAAATATTTAGCCAAACAAAGCTCTCCTGCAAAAGAATAGAAGTGAAGGTGAAACCTAAAACGTAAAGACCCCTTTGGTTAAGGATGGACTCATGTTAATCGTTTCCAGACAATCTGGAGAACAAGACAAATAAAAAGGAAATAAATACAGCAATGAAGTGTAAAACTAAGAAATGGAGGCAAGATTGAACCATCTGATCGGTAAAAGATAAAAATCATGTGTGAAGATGGTTTTCAGAGGAGGAGCCTGGGGATTGGTAAAAGGGAGCAGAATCATACCAGTTGCAAGCGTGAACCCAAGGCTGTAGTGGCTGAAAGTTTTTATTTGATGGTTCTTCAGTTAGTTCCAGAATTTGATCTTCTCCATTCAGATCACAGTCATATTTCCATGTCACACAAATCACTACTCAAATGGTATTCCTACAGGCATTCTAGGGAGGGATATTAAGAACTGTATAGATTTAATGATTGAGACTAACCTACAAACTGGTAGTGTAGGTCCTTGAGCACATGGGTAAGGAAGAGGAGGCTGGCATTATTGCTGCTGCTGCCTATCTTGCATCTACAATAGACCATCAGAGTGACAAATACCTTGGGGAATGGAGGTTGTTCATAACTCTGAACAAAATGTTATGGTTATTCTTTCAAAAGTTTACAACTGAATAGTGACTTAATACAACTTTGAAACTACTATGCAGAAGAAAAATGTTGCTTTTAGCCATCTAAAATTAAATGAAAAAAAGTACAGAAACAATTTCCTTACCATGTCAAATCTTTTCTTCCCCTTTATTTTTTTTAGTAGTTTAGGCTTAACACATACTGTACTGTAATTTGTTTTGTTTTGTTTGTGTGTCTGCTGCTGCCCGATTGCATACTTCTGGTTCTAAATGAGATGTTTGGTTGACCAGCCAATTTGTAACGCTGAGGTTCTATTGTATTCTGTAGAAGACCAGAGGACTTCAATGTTGACAATTTTTAGTCCAGCGCCTATTCCTGTGCTCAGTGTCTTCATCCAGAGCCCTTGTTTAGAATCTTCGATGGGCATATCCATCACTGTTGTTCCATTTGTTTTTAATCTATTGTGTTCTATGGCCTCTCTCCTTGATTAATAGGTGGACCTTTCATACTGGAGATATGCCAAAGCCCACTTCCCAGGATTCATACAGGCCAGCACCTTTCCATGTGCTTTGTGTCCAAATCCAGTTCCTTCATTTTAAACTTTTTATTCTCATTCCTGTTTCTGCTCTATCATTTTTGAGCCACTTCTTCACTTGCCTTCTGAGCTCTGTGGCCCCTTCCTTTATTGAGTGCGGCAGAAGGCGTTTTGTCTTAAGTTAGTTTAGACCCAACTCCCTGGAATTCAAATAGGTCAGCACCTTTCCCTGCAACTAATAAACATTACATTAAATAAAAAGTTCTGTGGAAATCAATAACGGATTTTACCAAACAGTGTAATGTTACTCTTTGTAATTCTTCCCATTGGCTGCAGCCCAAGAGGATGGGCATTATATGCCATTTGTGGCAATAATGTAAATCATGCCACTCAGCTAAAAAAAAAAAAAAAAGCTTTGAAGGGCGGGACTAGTAAAATCTAAGACATTTTAGAAAACTTGAACTGTTACCTAAATTAGCCTTTCCATACATTAGAAAATCACTGCTTTACAATCCAATGTTCCACAACTAGCCAGAAACAAAAGCTTTATCCCACTAGGAAGGAAAAGGGCATTCTTATCTTCTAATCAGTACACAGCTCCTGTTTCTAGCTCAAAGGACTCAGTGTGTATCAAAACTTCATCCTGTCACTTGTCCAGTACGATTATTTATCTTAGCCAATGTAATATTTGGGGTTGCAGGGAGAAGTTCCACATCAGATGAAGGGAAAAAACATTTCTAGACTAGATTTGATTTATGTGTTCAATTGTCTGAAAGCTGATCAGAAGTTTGGAATGCTTTAGGTCATGTGGATGGAGCACAGAGGTGATAAAAAGGTATAAATGAAGTTTATCACTTGGTTGCGGAATTTATCATATAGATATACATGTGGTGAGATCTCTAGCTATATCTATATATACAAACATACATACATATCCATGCAAATGAATGTAAATTGTCAGCCATTACAATCACAGAGAAACAGAAAGCCTAGAAGATAACCCGGCTTAAATATTCTTAACTCTGAAAGACGGGATCAGTCCTATTCAAAGCAATAAGACCATCTGATTTAAAACATGCCATTCCTTCAAATGTAACTTATTGAGACTTCTATAATTTATTCATCCTGGAATGCATTTATAGCTCAGTAACACCAGAATTCAGATGGTCAGGCCATTAGCTTTAATGTTTAATACACCGCTGCACAGACAGTGAAAAGTTAAGAATGGTTGTTATTATAAAGGGTGTTGACTTTTAATCAGAGTTCATCCTGAGTAAAATTTGTAAGCTCTTTAGATGGTATGCAAGTCTAAACCTCAGAATGATATCCAAATCCGAAAGACTGCCAAATTCAAACTTCCTCTCACTTTTTATGATTGTATACCCAAATAAAGGGATATTTAGTGCATCACGCTCAGACTTGCACTTAAATAAGTAAAGTACTGCACATGTTGAGTGCATGACTTTCTAATGACTGTTGGGGAAGAGAGAGTATGAGAATGACTGTAGTCCAGTGGTTAGGGCATCCATCTGGAAGGAATTATTCTTTCATTATTTATCCACAATGAAACAGCTTAAACACAAGAGATCAAGGGAGGCCCACTTCAGAGTATTCCAGAACTGCTTAACACACATCACTTACTCTTTTGATTCTTTTACTTTTGAATTTTATATTAGAATTAGACCTTGTCTTGAATAGATAAAGATCATTTTTAGTTCTGTGGTAAGTTTAATGGTAACTTAGGTACAAACACTCTTGACTTGATCACATTTATAATGTGAAAACAGAATAGAGTCCAAACCAATGCTATATATACTTGACTCTTTAAAGGGGCTAATTTCACAAAGCTGAAAACAATTTTGATATTAATCAGCTGAATATAATCATAAAATGTGAATGGTAATTGTTTAAGGACACTTTATTAGATGCCACAAAACCCCACTTGAGAAAGAAATCAATACTGGTTTTTAAAAAAAAAAAAAGACCTGTTTTATAAGAGAAGTGAAAGCAGCCATAAAAATAAACAAACAACACTAATGGAAGAAACAGGAAATTGATAGCAATGAATATAAAACAGAAGCTAGAAGATGTAGAAGAATGATAAGGGAAGCAACGGGACACAGGAAGAACTCAATTGCAAGCAAAATTAAGGACAGTAAGGAATTTTAAAAAATATATTAGAGGAAAAAAAGAAACCTAATAGTGATATTTGTCCATTACTAATTGGAAATGGTAGAACTGTCAGTAATAATGCAGAAAAGTCAGACTTTTCAATAAATATTTCTGTTCTATACTTGGAAAAAAACAGATGATGTAGTCATATCATATGATAACACTTTTTCCAGTCTAGCAGTATTTCAGGAAGATGTTAAACTGCAGTTATTAAAGTTAAACATTTTAAATTAGAAATTCCAGATAACTTCTGTTCAAGAATTTTTAAAGACCTGACTTAGGAGCTCACTGGACCATTCGTGTTGAATATTAAATACATTTTGGAACATAAGAAGTTCCAGAAGAAGCTAACGTTGTGCCAGTATTTGAAAAGAATGAACAAGATGACCCGGTTAATTATAGGCCTGTCAGTCTGACATTGATCCCAGGAAATATAATGGGGGAATAATACAGGACACAATTAATAAAGATAAGACAATGCAAATCAATGTGGCTTTAAGGAAAATAGACCCTGTCAAACTAGCTTGATATATTTTTTGATGAGATTTCCAGTTTACTTGATAAATGTAATAGTGTTGATATAATATACGTAGACTTCCCTAAGGCATTTGACTTGGTACCGCATGAGATTTTGATTAATAACTAGAAATAAAAGAAAATTATCATGGTATACACTACATGGATTAAAAGCTGGTTAACTGATAGGACTCAAAATGTAATTGTAAATAGATCTGTTTAGTCGGGTCTCGCAGGGATCAGTTCTTGGCCCTATACTATTTAACATTTTTATTAATGACCTGGAAGAAAACATAAAATCACTCATAAAGTTGCAGAGCACACAAAAATTGGGGGAGTGATAATAACAAAGAGGATAGGTCACTGATACAGAGCTCTCTAGATTGCTTGAGGGCAGCTTATATCAAGCAAGCAATATGCATTTTAATATTGGTAAATGTAAATAAATGCATCTAGGAACAAAGAATATAGGTCATACGTACAGTATGGGGGACTATCTAGGAAAGGATTGACCATCTGAAAAAGATTTGGGGGTTGTGATGGATAATCATTGGAACATGAGTTCCCATTTTGGCACTGTGTCCAAAGGAGCCATCTGCATTGGGACCAGCACAAGGTCTATGTAAGGAAAATTCTGCAAGATCTTTGTGGAGTTTTACATGACCAGCTCCTCCAAACCTCCTCCCCCAGAGATTTCCATGGGGGAGTGAAAAGCAGAGCTAGACCAAGAGTTGTATGGTTCTCATATTTCATTGGCCTTGTTGTCATAGAAGCAGAGTAAGAATTGTTATATTGTAAACTACTTAGATCGTAAGCTCTTGGGGGCAGAGATGATCTTTTTGTTCTGTGTTTGTATAGCACGTGTCCCAAAAGGCTCTTGGTGCTATGGTAATACGAATTGTTAAAGGGAAAGGGAATGCATTAATGCCTTTTAGGAGTCACCATTGATCACTGGAAACCTGGAAATTGTCAAATGGTGAAGATTGCTCAGCCATCCTGTCTTCGGATAAAGGCAGGCACTGAAGCAGGCAGCGGCACACAGCTGCAGCGGCACCAAGGGCCATCAACAGGGGTGAGAACAGGGGAGTTTGAGTGGGAGCTTTGGGGGGTTCTCATTATTGGGAGGTTGTTTGGTGTGGCTTTTTTTGTTTTGTTTTTTTGTTACACAGACTAAGTAGGGGAAACATGGCAGATACAGAGGCAGCAGTGGTAGACACTCAAGCAGGGGAAGAAACAATGAAGATGACTGGATGTGGAAGCTGCTGGATGTATATGATTTTGAAGGGCATACCTCAAAAGATCTTCGTATGTATGAAGTGCTACCTCATAGAGCTGATGGAGGAGAAAATTCCCAGGTTAGAGATGCAGGTGGAAACCCTGGTTGAATTGAGAAGGGGGTTTGAGCTGTTGATGGAGCAGAGAGATGAGGGGGCTATCAGAGAAAGCCCAGACCCGCAGATGGAAGTGGGACTGACAGACTCTGAGGGGAGAATGTTGGGAGAGAAAAGTGGCCAGTGGAAGTATGCGATTTGAGAAAAAGACTGGCTAGTGAAGGAGAAATAGAGCTCAGAAACAGATTTGCGGTGTTAGCAAATGAAGAAGGAGCACAGCGGGTGTTACTGAAGCTGGGCGCGTGAGGAAGAAAAGAAAGTGGCTAGTCCTATACAAAGAGGGGATGAGCTGATGGAGATACCACCAAATAAGAGCCCTAGAAGGATTCAGGAGTGGGGGCAGAGGACTGCAAAGCAATATTGTAGAACTGAGGACTTGTGGCCAGAAAGAAGTGGGGATAGGTTGGAGAATCGCACTCTTTCCAGGAAAAGGCAAGTCTATGTGATTGGGGCCCCTTGCTGAGAAGGACAGACAGGCCTATAACTAGAGCTGATCCAGAGAACAGAAGGGTATGCTGCTTGCTGGGCGCTAAGATACGATATGTTGATCTGAGGCTGAAGAGGATCCTAATGGGAGTGGGAAAGAATACTCTGATATGTTCCAGCGAGAATCTAGCCACATCATTTGTATCCACATGAAGGACAATCAAAGGAGACTATGCCAGGCTGGGGAGGACTCTCAAGGAAGTAGATGCTCAGGTGATCTTCAGTGGGATTCTGCCTGTCCCAAGAGGAGGACAACAAAGGTGTGAGAAGATTCTGATGATCGACAGAGGGCTCAGGCAGTGGTGCTATATGGAGGGCTTTGGGCTGTATGGTCATTGGGAGGCATTCATGGACAGAAGACCGTTCTCTTGGGATGGACTACACCTGAATAGGGAGGAATATAGACTTCTGGGAAGGAGGTTAGCACAACTGATTAAGAGAGCTTTAAACTAGGGAGTCGGGGGAGATGGTTGGGAGATGGCTGTATAATCTCCATGCTTGATATTAGCATTAAGAGGAAGGAAAATGAAATAAGAAAGGACACAGAGATGGGGAGCAGCATGGTGGTTCAAAGGAGGGGTAGTGTAAATGGCAGTCTAATGGGTGATATTGGCTGCAGAATGACAGTGTCAAATCAGGCAAGAAACGTGAGTGAAGCCAAGCAGCAAAAACTAAAATGTTTATATACTAATGCTAGAAGTCTGGGTAACAAAATGGAGGAATTGGAGCTACTGATTCAGGAAATGAAACCAGATATTATAGGGATAACAGAAACATGGTAGAATAGTAGGCATGACTGGTGTATGTGTATTGAAAGGTATGTGCTCTTTCAGAAAGACAGATATAAAGGTAAAGGTGGGGGAATGGCATTGTATATCAATGAGGAAGTAGACTAAAGAAATTCAAAGTGATGGAATTAACAAGACAGAGTTTATCTGGGTAAAAAAATCACATTGGGGAAGAAAGCTACTGGAGATTCTCCTGGGATAGTGCGTCGGGTGTGTTACAGACCACCGGGATCTGATTTAGACATGGATAGGGACCTCTTTAAGGAAGTAAATACAACTGGAAACTGTGTGATAATGGAAGATTTTAACTTACCAGATATAGACTGGAGGACATGTGCTAATAGTAACAAAAGGGCCAAGATTTTCCTGGATGTGATTGCTGATGAATTCCTTCTCCAAACTGTTACCAAAGCAAGATTTGGTATTAGTGAGTAGTGAGGACCTTATAAGGAACTGGTTCTAGGGAACAACCTAGGTTCGAGTGACCAGGAGCTAATTCAGTTCAAACTAAACGGAAGGAAAAACCAAAATAACTCTTTGACTAGGGTCTTTGACTTTAAAAGGGCTAACTTTAGAAAATTAAGGGAATTAGTTAGGGAAGTGGACTGGACTGAGGAACTCATGAATGCAAAGGTGGAAGAGGCTTGGAATTGCTTCAAGTCAAAGTTGCAGGAACTATCTGAAGCCTCCATTCTGAGTGTCATGCTAGGCCTGAAAAGGCCAAGCCATTTTGTAAAATACATGACCCAAATCTAACCTTTAAAAATGTATTTCAGGAAAACACAATGGTAGTGTTACAAGTAGGCTAGGGCTTTGATACGCATTTGTTTTAGTAGTTATTTGATGATGTTTACATCTATCTGGTTAGAGGTTAGCAAGGTAAATGAACTGCTTCCCTATCTGTTTGTATTGTTCTGTTAGAAGAGGTCAACAGGGAACTTTAACATCTAGATGGAGTTTTGATGTACCAACGTAAACTGTCTATTAATGGTGCTAATGCAGCTAATTACCTGTGGTGCCTAAGCGGTGAAGGTTTTACTTCAAAGGATAATATACATTGCTATTCTCCACTTAAGGAAGTATCTGTGAACTGTCATCAAAACCCACATGAAGAAATGACCTGCAAATGCCCACTGTGCTATAGCTATAAAAGGAAGTTTGTCTCACATCCATCCAAGCTTCTTTAGGAAAGTTTGGGCCGCAGGATTGAGATCCTAGCCAGCACTGGCTTGAAATCACCCTACTAATTCTCATGGGAGAATTAGAGCAAACTCTACACTTGGACTATTTGGTGTATATTCGTTTGAACTGTATTTCTAACAACTGAAGTTGTGAAACAAGAACTTAAACCCACCCAGTATCAGATGTGTGCCTGAGATCTGCAAACTTCTAATTCTCCTGGAAACCTGATGTATTGGACTTTCAAATCATTGTATGTATGTGTCTATTTTAACCCTTTAAACAGTACTCTCATAGTTTGTTTCTTTCCTTGTACAATAAACCTTTAATTTCAATTACTAAAGGATTGGCTGGCAGCGTAGTATTTTAGGTAAGATCCAAACCTATACTGTTCTGTGTAATGTGGCTGACCCTTTGGGGTCAGGAGAAACCTTTTTGGTAAAGAGCTTGGAGTTTTAAACAATTTCCTTCTTTACCAGACCCAGTGGCTATATTGGGGACCAGTGGCTGAAATGCAGTAAAGAGGACTGAGTATAGTTTGTGGTGGCTTCTTGATATCCAGTGTGGGGGATCAAAAGCATTGTTTATGACTGCTCGGGGAGTTTAGTTCCAGGGAACCCCTCCAGTGCTGGGAGAATCTGCTCTCCTTTTTGCAGCCTGCACTGATCTTTGCATATTCAGGTGGTTATCCCAGGAGGCCCGGGTTACACTGAGGAAGGGGAAAAAAATTACAGTCAAGAGTTGTAGACCAAGTTGGATGAGTAAGCATTGTGGACAGGTGATTAGGAGGAAGCACAAAGCCTACAAGGAGTGGAAGATGGGAGAGATCAGCAAGGAAAGCTACCTCTTGGAGGTCAGAACATGTAGAGATAAAGTGAGAAAGGTAGAAAAAGTCAAGCTGAGCTGGACCTTGCGAATGGAATCAAACCAATAGTAAAAGGTTCTTTAGCCATATAAATAGGAAGAAAACAAGGAAGGAAGAAGTGGGACTGCTAAGCATTGAGGATGGGGTGGCGGTCAAGGATAATCTTGGCATCGTTGAATCTAAATAAGTACTTTGCCTCTGTTTTTAATGAGGGTGATGACGAGCTTGCAGCTAGAGGTAGGGTATCTAAAGGCAATGAGGATAAGGAAGTGGAAATTGCCATATCTGAGGTATAAGCCAAACTCAAGCTACTTGATGGAACTAAATGGGGAGGGAGTCAGATAATCTCCATCTGAGGACTTTAAAGGAACTGGCACATGAAATTACCTGCCCATTAGCAAAAATTTTTAATGAATCTGTAAATTTGGGTTGTACCGAATGACTGGAGAATTGCTAATATAGTTCCTATTTTCACAAAGAGGAATAAAAATGATCCGGTTAATTACAAGCCTGTTAGTGTGACCTTGGTAGCCTACAAGGTCTTGGAAAATTTTTTGAAAGAGAAAGTACTTAAGGATATTGAGGATAACGGTAATTGCAATAAAATACAACATGACTTTACAAAAGGTAGATTATGCCAGACCAACCTGATCTCCTTTTTTGAGAGGATAACAGAGTTTTTGGATAAGAGTACTGCAGTGGACCTAATTTACTTAGATTTCAGCAAGGCGTTTGATACAGTTCCACACAGGGAATTATTAGTTAAGTTACAAAAGATGGGGATTAATACAAATATAGGAAGGTGTACAAGGAACTGGTTAAAGGAGGGCTACAGCAGGTCATGCTGAAGGGTGAAATGTCAAGCTGGAGGGAGGTTACTAGTGGAGTTCCTCAGGGACTGGTTTTGGGACCGATCTGATTTAACCTTTTTGTTACTGACCTTGGCACAAAAAGTGGGAATGTGCTAATTAAAGCTTGCGGATGATGCCAAGTTGGGAGGTGTTGCCAATACAGAGAAGGATCGGGATATCCTACAGAAAGAGCTGGATGACCTTGTAAACTGGAGTATTAGGAATAGGATGAAATTTAATAATGGGAAGTGCAAGGTCATACATTTAAGGACAAAGAACAAAACATTTTCCTATAAGTTTGGGGACACATCAGTTAAAAGGGACAGAGGAGGAGGAGGACCTGGGAGTACTGGTTGATCACAGGATGACTATGAGCCGCCAATGCGATGTGGCCGTGAAAAAAGCTAATGTGGTCCTAGGGTGTATCAAAAGAGGTATCTCAAGTAGAGATAGGGAGGTGTTAGTGCCGTTATACGAGACGCTGGTGAGACCTCATCTGGAATATTGTGTGCAGTTCTGGTCCCCCATGTTTAAAAAAGATGAATTCAAATGGAACAGGTACTTAGAAGGGCTACAAGGATGATCCATAGAATGGAAAACCTCTCTTATGAGGGGAGATTTAAGGAGGTTGGCTTGTTTACCCTAACCAAAAGAAGGTTGAGGGGAGATATGATTTCTCTGTATAAATATATCAGTGGGATAAATACCAGGGAGAGAGAGGAATTATTTGAGTACAGCACTAATGTGGACACAAGAACAAATGGATACAAACTGTCCATCAGGAAATTTAGGCTTGAAATTAGATGCAGGTTTCTAACCATCAGAGGAGTAAAGTTCTGGAACAGACTTCTAAGGGGAGCTGTGGGGGCAAAAAACATAATTGCTTTCAAAACTGAGCTTGATAAATTTATGGAGGGGATGGTATGATGGGATTGATGGGATAGCCAGTTTGGTAATTGACTGATCTTTGACTATGGATGGAGTATATGCCACTGGCCTAAGAAGGGAGGGTAGGTGGGATGGGTTCTGAGTTATTACAGAGAATTCTTTCTTGGGTGACTGGCTGGTGAGACTTGCCCACATGCTCAGGGTTTAACCCATCGCCATATTTGGGGTCGGGGAAAAATGTTGCCCCATGGCATATTGGCTAGGGCTCTGGGGTTCCTTTGCCTTCCTCTGTAGTATTGGGAATGGCTCACTTGCTGGTGGATTTTCTGTATTTTAAAGTTTCTAAATCGTGATTTGAAGACTTTAATAACTCAGTCATTGGTTAGAGGCTTATTACAGGAGTGGGTGGGTGAGGTTTTGTGGTCTGCATGTGCAGGAGGTGAGACTAGATGATCATACTGGTCCCTTCTGACCTTAGAGTCTATGAGGTGCATGGATCTTATAGGTCACATTCAATAAAGCTTTAATTAACAATTCCTTTGTTACATTTCAACCCTTATTGTATCTAAAGTAAAGCAAGGAAAATCAAAGTGGATCAGGATTGAATTACCTGATTCACAGAGTTACTAGTGAGTATCCCTGCAAATATCTTCCCCGTGTAAGGAGTTCTCAAGAGGAGAAGGACACTATATTATTGTGTCTTTCAAAGGTTCTCTATGTAATACTTGAGGAGTGATATCATTGGTTGATGATGTTTGTTTCTGAGAAGAATTAGTCTGAAGCAAAGTTGCCAAAACATTCAACTTATTTTGGGGCCCTCAGCCCCACTATGGCCAGAAGTAGGCTGAAATGGTTCAGACAAGTTTAGTTATCTCAACTATAAATCTTTATAGTTTAATTTAGTCTCTTACCTCTAGGTGGTGTTCATGTCTGAGTATTCTAGTATAACTGCAGTGTAAGTTAAACTCGATAATCACATAGGATATTGTGAGTAAAAAATTCAGTCATCGGGTGCTGTTAGTGAACAACTGGCTATCTTCACAGTGACTCTTGTGTTGGAAAGAAGTCTCCCACTACTACTCTAGCACCAGGGCAACTCCACAGGTATTAGAAACAGAGTGGGAGGACTAATGTTGACAGGGAGGCATAGATGTATTTACCACCATGTCATATAACCCTCTTCTGAACAACTGTAGACGAGACTGTGGTAAACGCCCCCATCTTCTATCTAGAGTAGCACTAAAAACAGTATAGCTGCATTGGAGGTAGGGCAACTATGGGAATTTCCCAGGCCATCGAGTGCTACTAGTATGTGAACCAAAATACAACTCTGGTGCTTTCCTGAGTAGGAGGGATGTCATTCTGAAGTGCCAATGCCTCTGTAAAATATTCACACTTCAAAGGAAGGACACTGCTGCCCAGAAGGCATATGAGAAAATAGCCCTCAAGTGAAAGAGGCTACACCACATTTGTGTATGTCCAGTTCTGTCTTGACTTGTTTCGCTTGTGCCTTTCGATTTTAAACTTTATGTCACTAAAACCTGTGTTCTGTCTGCACTAAACACCAACTCCCAGTGTAATCAGAAAGGTACTACAGGTGAGGCATTTTCAGTGAAGTGTCCTGAACTCTGGAGTTTGATTTCCTCTTTGATCCAACAGAGTCTGTTGACTAGTGTGGCTCTACAAATTTTATCTATTTTGAATGTTTTAAGGAAGGAGTGGATTATGAGTTAGCAGGGTTTTTAAAGGTTCTGATCATACTTACCAATCCAGAGAGGGTGAGGAAAGTTCTATAGTTTGGTTTAATATTTATGATCTGGTTATGTTTTTAAATGTACATCATCTCTAAGGCAAAAGGACTTTCTCAAAATCCAACTACATATTGTTATGCTGTGGGTTGGGCAATCATCCTCCCACACTCCCACACTGTTGGGTGTGACAGCTAGTTTTCATTCATTTTAATCAAGGGAACAATTAAACGCTCCTTGGTTTAGGGATAGTTGAAACAATCGAAACCCCCCATCCAAGAACTAGATTTAATGCCAGCGTGGGCAGTGGCTGGACCATTTGGTCCACTGCAGGGTCATATGCAGGAATAAACATTTGAGCATTTTTGGAATCACACATTCAGCCCCTCACACTGGGGTCCCAGGGCTGGAGGAGCTGCACTTTCACCAATTATTGGTGGGGGGGAGAGGGATAGGGGCATACCCCTGCTTTCCCCCAGTCTACTGGGTTCCCAGGAGTCTAATAAACACACAGCAGTAGGAAAATGATTTGTGGGCCTGTGACAGAGAAAAGCAGCAGAAATGACAGAGAACTGACAGAGAAACGGCAGACAGTCAAGAGGGCATAGCCTGAGCTGTACTTGCAGCATAACCCTGAGAAAAGCTAAGCACTTTCGGATAAAGCTCTGGCTGAAAAGAGGCTTGGGACTGTGAGCAAAGAAACTGTCTCTTTACTGTTTGATTCCCACTGCGTCAAGGGAAACACAGTTTTCTGTTCATTCTTTGTAAATAAATGGGATTGTGTGTGTGTGTGTCATCCATTTCTCCTTCTAATGGAGTCAGCCTGCAAGGTTCTGAATTTTGGATAAATGTTCAGGTCAGCCAGGGCCGTCCCGTGGGGGGAGCGGGGCCCAAAGCCAAGTGGCCAAAGTGCTGGAGGGGAGCGTGACAGGCCAACCGGCCCACTCTGCCCCCAGGGAGCAGGCCCCAGAGACTGAGGGCGCCTGTTGGGGAGAAGGGAGCAGGGGAAGCCAGCTCCAGCTCTGCCCCTGGCCCAGGAGGCCGCCTGCGGGAGGGAGCCGGCGGCCCCAGCCCCGGGGCTGGGAGGTCGAGGCTGCCTGCTGGGGGGAGCCGGCAGTGTGGGGCAGGCTGGCCCAGAGGCCGGGACCCACATGCTCCGCACCTGGGCCTGCCTGCTCCACCCTGGGGGCAGGGAGGGCCGGCCAAGGGGCCGGGCATAGCCCTCCTGGCCGTGGGAGGAGGGGCTGCGGTGCGCGCGGGCCCTGTACTGCCCCGCTGGAAGCGGGACAGCGCAGGGCCCGTAACTGCGGGGCCTGGGGCGATCACCCCGTTTTCCCCCCCAGGGATGGGCCTGAGGTCAGCAGAGGTAACAATACTGTAAGTGAAATCATGGCCCTATTCAAGTCAATGGGAATTTTGCTATTGACTTCAGGAAGGTCAGGATATCACTCTGTGTAAATCTAGAGTGCTGGATAAGTGAAAATGATTAATAAATAATAAATTAATAGCCCAATTTGCTTGAAAGACTTTTAGATAGCCTTCCTAGGAATTCACTAAACCCAATAATTTAGCACAGAACTTCTATGTGCACTCTGTACTGAATGGAAGTCCTATGTCTGGTAGTCTATAATTCTGCCTACAATACCACAGTATTATTAGTGTCACCCCAAGTTGACATGATAGATAAGGGGTGGTAAAGCACTGCCATCATCACTCCATTTTCCCAGAAGTTTCTAATTCAGGTGTTACAGTTTGGTGCAACCTCAACTCTAAAGTACGTATTTTATAATGTGATACACCTCATGTGAGGTACATATGCTAGCACCTCATCATTTAGCAAAAATTCAATTAAAAAAACCCAAGGTTTGAATCTGGCTCAGACTTGTAGAGACTGAAAGTTGTTCACACCTGACAGCTGTTCAGTGGCCCCTGTAAAATAAATTAATGGTCTCGTCCAAGCATCCACATCACAAAAACCACAACGTATATCTACTAAAATCTTGGTAGCCTAAGCAGAGAGGTAAAGGAACAAACTGGCATGAAAACTAAAATACTCTATCCTGTAGAGATGGGAGCCCTCCAGCTCAGAGATGAGATACATCAGCTGTGTAGGTTTGGGAAGCGGTAACTGGCACAGAGTGGAGAAGTTTGCACTGTTGCTACCTACACAGTAATTGCTATATATAGAAGAGGACTTTGGACTCCAGGAACATCAATCATTCTGACATCTTCCAAGAGAACTAAAATAATTAAAAAAATGAAAACAGGAATCAAACATCCCCACCACCCCTGTACTATATATTTTAAATACTGAATACCTTCAAATTACATGATGGGATTTATTGGTATTTTGATGCATGAAAAGTCATTCCTATGCAATTCAACACTTCTATGTCAGATCCAGAAGAGCAAGGAAATTCCTAAATTAGGCTACCCCTCTATCCTTACTCTATTGAACCTAGTATAACCAATTGTTCAGAGACTCCTACAGCAGCTGAATGAAAGTAACATTACTTAGGTAATCTCCTTGTTTGTTCTACTTTGAAGTTTCCTTTTGCTGGATTAAATCAAAGGTGAATTTCACAGGGTAATTTACTATCGTTGATGCCATAGCAGAGCATATTCATACTACCACATAAAAGAAAACAGTTATTTTGATTGAAACGTTGCCTCCATTCAAGTCAATAGAAACACTCCCATTATTGCAATGGGCCAGAATTTCACCCTTTGTTACACTATGGCATAGCCGTGCTGGAAACGGCATTTAACGTTTATTTAAACAATTCTTAGCTGACTTAAGTAATACTCAGTGTCTATTTTGAAGTTATGCAAGTGTAGGATCCTGTATGTGCCACTCCTGCAAGCATAATTTTCATATATCTAGAACTAACTTGTCTGAGCTGCCTTTTAGATTGCAGTCTAATTGCTTCTATATTATCCAGCTACAGCATAGTGTTCTATGAAAAGACAATTTTCATTTATAAACACAATGGGCTGATAAATTGCTTTGTTCTTTCATTCCCCCTACTCCTGATACTTGTAGTTACTACAGTGGCAAGGCAGAAAACTTTATCCTTTGGATCGCTGTAAAGACAACAGCATTTAAGCTTTTGTAATGTCAATCACCATCACCTCTTTAGTCAATATTTTATAGCCATGGAAGGATCACCACAATTGATAATAATGTAGCCTTTGTAGCATGGTAACATTTATTTCATCATTTACATTTATTTATTTGTGCCTCACTTATACTCTAGGTTTTATATAGTAAAGGCTTCTTTAATATATTAAAGCAGGATGCCAAAACAAGGGCTATAACCAATAGAGAGAGACCACCCAAAACTTCACAATTCCAAATATTACCCTGCCAAGTCCCCAGTTAATCACCCCTTCCCCCAGAAAAGGCCAGGGAAAGGTAACTTCCTGAAGTTCACCAGATACGTTGATGGAAAAGAATGTTAAGTATAGGAATACAAGTCACTGTGGCCCTGATCCAGTGCCTGTTAAAGTCAATAGAAACCCATCCATCCATTTATTTCAATGGGCTTTGATTCAAGCTCCAAGTTATTATTTTAAAATGCCTGCTACCTAATTAACATTTAAGATATATACAATGTCAGACTCCCAGTGAGGATTGCCTGTTTAAATGGTACAAATTCTGTTCTTCAAGAGGAACCTTTTATCTGAGACTGGTGGGATTACACACACACACATGCTTATTCCCTCCCTACCTAAGGTGACCAGATAGCAAGTGTGAAAAATCAGGACAGGGTTTGGAGGCAATAGGAGGCTATGAAAAAAAGAACCTTGAAAATCAAGATTGTCCCTATAAAATCGGGACATCTGGTCACCCATCCCTACCTCTGTTGTGATGTCAACAAAAAACTTAGCAATGGCTAGGCAGCTGGTATGCTGTGGTCTGTCCATACCTTGCTGACTGATACTGACACATGATGTTTTTATTTTTCCCTTGTCAGTTTGTTGTACCTACCTTTTCTCTCTTTTCTTATACATGGATTGTAAGTTTACCAGGGCAGGGAACATTTCTTTGTTCTGTATTTATACAGCACCTAGCACAGTGGAGTGCTGGTCTGTGCTGGGACCCTACAGTGCTGCTGTAATACAAGTAATCATAATAAATAACTTGGCACAATAAGCAAAACCTGCCAGTAAGAAAGTATCAAATACCTAATGTGGTGTTGGAGGTGATCTATGTAGTGGCTAGCATGGACTGTGCATGGAGTCACTTTCCTTTCCTCATTCTAGGTCAGATGATATGCACGGGAATTTCCAAGCAATACTTACTTGTGTTTCCTGGTAACACACTTTATCATAGAGGACTTCCTCTGTTTTAAATGAAGTTCATAAAGTTGGAAATAACAGAAAAATCCACACAGCTGTGGTGTGTTTTTTTCCTTACTGTCCATTTGTTCTGTTACAAGATTCAGCTAGTGTCTTTTGTATTAGAGAAAGCCTCTTCCTTGGCATCTAGAAGTAGCATGATTTTTTAGGCCCCTTGTACACTATGTGTTTTTGGCCATGAACTAGTTTTATGCTACATCAAGAATATACATCTATTGGATATGCAGTATTTTTTTAAAACGTACTCCCAATTGGCCTAAATGTTTGAGAAGGATGGGTGGGTGCATGAACACTTCAGTTTCTATTAATAACAGTGTGGTTTATATCTTCAACATATTGTTAAACATTAAGTAATGAATCCTCCTAAGAGCCTGGGGAGCATCTCTTCCCTGCAACAGGTCTACCTTCCCCCAAGGGAGCCCTCTCTAGTAGCAGCCTTTAGTCCAAAAAGCATAAAACAAAATGATCTTCCACTTCTCTTGAACCACCCTTTCATCCCATTCATTCATAGTGCGCCGACCCTCCAGAGTTTCCTTCTGGAGGCCAAGCTCTTACCCAAACCAACCTTTAGAGCTCCTTTTCCAGAGTCTTTCCCCCACATCTGGTTCTTCCAAACTCAGTCCATATTCCCAGTCTATGTTCAGGCTTCCTACTTGGGGTTAGTCTTTTCCCAGGCACGACACAGGGACCTAGTACCTTTTCCCTTCACGTCATTCACAATACACAACCTCCATCTACAACTGAGCTCTCCCAGTCCTTTATGGAAATCACCCAACTCTTCTCCAGCTGTGTCTGATAACTGAAACGAGCCAGCTAATCCTCAGCCAGTCAGCATCAGCTGGGAATTGGGTGAGTGATCATAACAAACCAAGCCAAACCTAACTCATCTCAAAGGGCCAGCTAGCCTGTGACAGATCCATCTGAGCTAAGTGATTAAGTATTATCCTAAATTTATAGATGGAGAATATGAGACAGGGTGGGATTTTTGAAAGAACTTGTCTCAGGGGTATAAGGCCCATTGACGTTCACTATAGAGGTTGAAATGGAATTTTATTAGGACTCACGCTCCTAAGTCACTGAGGCACTTTTGAAACTCTCACCCTAAATGACTTGCCCAGTGTGGGGAATCAGTAGCAGAGCTGGGATGAGAACCAAGAAACTCCTGTTTGCTCTGCCACACTCATTACTCTAATCTAAACCATACTCTATACTCCTTTTGTAGGCCCTGTCTTGGCTGACGATAACCTGGCCTCTGTTAGCCACACCTTTGTCACTTCTCAGCTGGACTATAGCAATATAATACACCTGGGTATGAAGGCTTCAACACTTAGAAAACTCCAGCTACTATAGAACACTGCAGTGTATCTTCTCAGCAACACAAGCTATCACGAACGCATCACATCTGTCCCTTCCTCTCCACATGGGTTTCCCATAGAATTTTGAATCAAGGCCAAGGTCCCAGCCAGGCCTGGTTCCCCAAAGGCATCTATCCCCCATACCGTTTTTAAATGGCACTGCGGATCCACAAAGCTGCTGTCTATCTCCATAGGCACCTAAACTCACTTGGTGCCTGTTTTTGCAGTAATGGTTTCCCAGGTGCCTACGTTCCTGCATCTCAGGCACCTAGAGGGAGGCAGCAACGTTCATGCTATCTCCTGCCTAAGCTACAAAGAACAATCCATGAATCAGGGAAGACAGATGTTCATCTCCCTACCTCATGTGTAGAGCCCAATCGAGTAAGTATTCTTAGGGGCTGCCTAACTCAACACAAAAGAGAAGCCAGCTCTCCTTTTTATCCAGTGGGGTGCATCTACACTTAGAAATTAAGTCGATTTAAGCTTGCTTAAGTCGACTTAATTTAATCTGCATCCACACTACATTTTCCTTAAGTCGAATTAAGCAGCTGCTTAAGTCGACTTAAGGATAATTAAAGTCGGCTTTCTTAAACCTCCTTTTAAGTCGACTTTTCTGGCTAAGTCGACTTTAGAAAGTCGACTTAGCCAGTGTGGACGTGGAGTAGCCCTAAGTCGACTTAGGGGGCTTTAGGGCTTTCCCACTGCCCTCCCTGCCAGGGTGGCTGGCACAGCCACAGCCTGGCGTGCCCCCCTGAGGGCAGGGCAGAGCCCTTCCCACCCTGCTCCTATGCCCTGCCGGGGTCCCTGTCCCCCTTTGCCCCATTGTACTAAGGTACAATGGGGCAAAGGTGAGCCCCCTGACACTTGGCAAGGAGTGACCCCCTGCCACAGTGGACCTGTCCCACATCCACCTAGCCCCTACAAGTCGACCTAGGCGTCCAGTGTGGACGCTCTAGGTCAATTTGGTAGGATCCCCTCTAAGTCGACTTCACTTTTGAATGTGGACATGCTAAGTCAACTTAAATTAACAAGTGTAGACATAGCCGTGGTTAGTATCCTCACCCAAAATGCAGAAAACCACCTCAAGTTCCCTTTCTGCCTGAAAAGGTATTCAATTGTAGTTTTTGGAGGTCACCCCAAATCTTATGCACTATTTCCTTTTCTTTTTCTCAGTGTTTTTACCCCTTTTCTACAGTTATTCTAATCCCATTCAGTATTGCTATTTCCATTACTGTCTATGAACTACATTGTTCCAGTACAAGAAAGCTTACAATAAATGGCAATGAAGAAACAAGCTACCTCTTCATGAAAGTATTGTGCCTCAGTGAAATTATAAATATATAGCAACATATTTTTTTTAAAATGTCTCCCTCTGCCAACCCCAGGCCCTACCAAAACAAGGAATTCCACTGCATACACTTCTAGAAAACAGATACATGACGGCTATGTATTTGAGTTGCTCAGTCTGAAACTGGAATGTACTCAGATACCATAGTTAGGAGTACAGTGTAAGAACCTAGATTGAACAGAATAAACGAGAACAGTCTAGTATATTTTGCTTTGTACTAATGGCTTAATAATGTTACAGGTCCGGTCCTCAGCCTGGCCTCAAATTAATTGCAAGGGCAAAATTGCAGGGATTCACTCTGATATTGCAAGACTTCTCAGGCTTGATTTTTAAAGGAACCTTCACCTAACTTCCTGTTTTGTGCCCACAGTTAACTGTGGATGCAGACCCCAGGAAGTAGACAGCCAATTACCTAATGCAGTTGAGTAGCTAGATGTCTGAATAATAGCATTTACACTTGTAATTACAGGAGCCTGAAGTTTAGTTTTATACGGCATCAAGCCATTCTTGATGTAAAACAGGGCTGGAAATAGAAGTACTGTACTGAAATACTATGAAACACATTTTTCATAAACTCTGTATTCAGTCCCTAACTTCATTTATGTTGGATGGATCACATCCTGCTGACTTTTGTCAAGCAACTAAGCTCAATGGATTTGGCCCTTTGTGAAATTTTGAAAATAAATCTATAATAGCTGGGGTACTTAGAAGTAACCATTTTATAAGGCTTTTGCTACATATATGAATGTCTAAAAGTGGCTTGTCTTTATATTTATTTAATGAACCACCAGGTTTCTGAAGAAGCCAATGAAAATTGTCTACAGGTTTGTTTACGCAAACATTTAGTTCTGGATTCTGACTCGTTCCCGCACCAGCCTGCCATGGAGTGTCTTGCGTTTACCTTGCTGACATGCATTAGCAGTTCGTTAATGGAAATATTAATGGACGTCAACAGGGTGCACATGAACAGTTAGTCCATGGTAGGCTAGTGTGAGGTAAATTCACACCCCAGATTGAAGTGAACTAAATGTTTGCATAGAGAAGCCCTAAGAGACTGATTCAATTCCTACTGAACTCAATGGGAGTCTTTTTTCTTGATTTTACTGGGGTTGGATCAGGGACTTAATGACAATTTAGATTTAGAGTGTAAATCAGAATGGAACTCAAAATGTGTTTGCCTGATACATTTAAAAAATAAAATCAAGTAAATTTTACACTACCAACAGTAATTGCTCCATACATGTTTTTACAAACATGAGATACTATGCACCATTTTTACATGAGATAAATTATATGCACTTTAAAGATTGTGTAAACATATATTTAAACAGAAGGCAGTACAGTTTCCCTTAGAGCTACTATAGGAGAGCAAATGAACAATGTGTTTTACCACCTCCACAATGAATGTACATTTTTCATCCCTACTGCTCAAAGCACTTTACAAAGATGGGATGGTGTTAGGGCTCCTCTACATGGCAATTTAGTGCATGGCAAGATGTGGTATAAATCTACAGTGCACTAACCTACTGCACACTAAGAGGTCTGTAGTGTACTTTGATCTACTGCTGTAGAATTTTTTATGTGTGCCAGGCTAACATTAAATAGATTAACACCGCAGTGTGCTATGCACTAAATTGCTATATAATATACATGCCCTTATTCATTTTACAGATGTATAGAATAAGGGTCCTGTATTGACATGACCGTCAAACTTCAGATAAGTTTGACTTCAGATCCAAATCCAGGGACTGGCCACTTTCTCTAGAATTGGCCAAATCAGAATCTTCATTCAAATACTCCTGAATTTTGGCAAGGTTCAGATCTGGATCTGATCTTTTGTAACTTGAGTGAAGCTCTGATTTGTAATAGAAGTGTTGAAGATTTTCAGGTGACTGAGAAGTTACTGCAGCCAGGTTCCTTTCCTGCTAGTGAGCTCAATGGTATTCCGTGATGGTGACCCAGTGCAGAGTAGTTAAGTGTAACAATATAATTTCGGAAACCTGTTTCTCATGGCAAACTCCTTGTTCCTGTTGTTTTAAAATCTATCAATTGATGTGAAGCACCAATTCTTCTGGACAGGGTTAGCAAGAGTGTGAGTGGGTGAGTATGATGCTTGGCTGGAGGCGATGCATTCTCTCACACAAATAGCCAGTATCAGTGAGAATGTGAGAGTGGGATAAGGATCACAAACAAGGAGTCTTGTGGCGCTTTTAAAGACTAACACGTTTATTTCGTGGGAGAAAATTCCACTTTGTCAGACAGTAAAAGAGACTTTGACTGCCACATATTCTACAGGAATTGCTTACATTTATGTTCAAGAGTTGTACCATCACTGGAGTTACCATAGGTACACAATATCCAGGCATGTGGAGTGCCCTGCCCTTACCTGGGTATCCTGGTATATCCAGTTTTCATTTACGCTCACTCACTAATATTATTAGAACTTCACCTGCAAAAATCAAGTGGCTTATTGGCAGAGTTCTTGGGCCAATAACTAGTCTCCCCTGGACTTCTTTGTTATGTAACCACCAGCTTCTCTTAGGCTTGTAATCTGTGAGCAGTTTCCAGTCATTTTTTAACTATATGTTAACTAATAAAAATCACTCTCTTTCTCTGACTTGCTCCATGTCCTACCCCATTCATTCTGAGTTCTGTCAGTGATCACCACACTTTCTGCTTTCCTGATTTCTTTCCTGGCTTTTTCCAGTATTTCTCTTCCTTCTCACTGGAAAATGTTTATTTAGTCATCTGTTCCCCACCAGCCTTTGTGGCCTCTGAGGCATAACACTCAGTTAATTATTTCAGTAATCTCTAATGTTGCTGTCAATATATTATCCAAGCCAAGTTTTGGAGGTCTGTGTTTCCTGGGCCTCATTAATTTTGTGCTTTAAATAGTTTTTGTAGTTCATCCCATCTTGTACAATGTTTCCTTTATCATTTTGCTTTTCCTTAATATTTTTATCCCAAATCCAATCTATAATGACCCTAATTCCACCCAGTATTTGAATTTCTGTTACATTCTGTGAACTACTAATTATCCCAATGGGAGAAAGCTCACAGTAAGTGGCTTGTAGCAACAAACCACCTCAGCATGGAAGTATTGTACCTCTGTGAGACATACTAGAAGAATACATTAGGGCTGATTGAAAATTTTCCATCAGAACTTGTTTTTGACAGAAAATTGGGTTTTAATTTTTTTCCTCACAGAAATTATCTGCTTTCCTCAAAAAAATTCAGGTTTTTTTCAGTTGAAAAATTCCAAGAAAGTACCCCCACTATTTTGAGCTTAGCTCTAGTTTACAGTCTCTCAGCCAGTACTCTGGTGAGCCTATTTTTCAGATGTAGGGGCACCCCACCAATTCATCTTTTTCATAGTGTTTCAGTGCTACAGGAACTTGAAAATCCTCTACCTGCATCTTTATTTAAGTCACATATCCAGGTTCCTAATCTGCCATTTTACTCTCTGGCCAGAAGGACTTATAGCATAGGCAAAGTTTGACTATTTAATTTGGTGGGGCAGCATGGTCCCCAGGGATGTGGTGGGGCCTCAGACCAAGTGGGGTCTCAGCCAGTGCCCCCCCCCCAAACCAGCATGCGGGGCATTGCCTCATGCCCCCGCTCCCTCCCCCCAGTATGCCATTGTGCCTTGGACTGGGGTGTGGGCACTCGCAGTCAGGCAGGGGACTCTGCCAGCCAGGAGAGCAGTGGCATATGGAAGGTGGGTCATCCATGCCCCTGGTGCTGGTCTGGGGTGGGCACCAGCAGGGCCCTCCTTGGAGAAGCCTCCCTCCCAGTGACATCCCAAGCAGCCACACCAACCCAGCCTGTGGCTCCCTTTTGAATCCAGCACAACAGTAAGAGATGAATGGGCTGGTTCAATGCAGCAGAGATGTCAGCTAGCAAGGGGGGCAGTTCCTCCGAGGAGGGACCGGCTGGTTCCCCCACAGGCTGGCACCAGGGGCATGGCCCCATCCTCTCCTCTCTCAGTATGTCATTGAGGCTGGGGAAGCCTGGGTGGGGTGAAGGGCAGCACGGGGCAATGTGAAGGGCAGGGGGTTAAAAAGTTTGGGGGGCATTGCCTCCTCAATCCCCCTTCTAAACGCTGCCCATGATTTATAATGCTGATATTACTCTTAAATTTCTGATCCTGCTTTATTGCCCTCAATAGATCTGCCTGGTGGAAGAGAAATTAATTTATTTCCAAATTCCACAAGCCTACAGAACTTTCCCTCTCAGTCTAATGAAAAAAAAAAGTGCACTGCAGAGCATCTTTCGCCATTAAACTAGAGATTGGGCTAATGAAGCCAACTTCTATTTTCTCACTGTGGTAGAAGGCACCCATCGAGAGGTGCAGCATTTGCGGGTCATTTGTAGTGTACATACCTAGACCTCAGAACTTTAGGTGCCTTTACAAGATAATATCTTCTTATGGTAAATGTCCACAGCAACATTAAAAAAAAAGACATGTGTGAAGGTAACCCACCTTGGTATGGGATCAACTCTTGTTCTTGAGTGAGATGGTAGAGTTCCACTGGACAGGGTCAGTATCTCAAACAATTAAGAAGACTATATTTGCCACTGTAGAGTTGAAGGCATTTGTCTTTCTCTGGCTTGCCAAGCAGAGCTACGGTCTTATGACCTTGTACTGCACTGTCTTTTGGAAAAGAATAAAGAAATGCAAATATTATTTCATTTTCATTTCTTACTTAACTATATAATTATGCCACTGACCTTCCATAACTACATTTGAAAACATCAGTGGCTCATGTACAGACACCTTCAGATGTCATGTTACCTCTTTTGCAGTGGCAGCTGGACAATTAATAGGAACTAACAAATGTCGAGTCAAAACCAATGAGTGTGCTACTGCATATTGTACGTGTAACAATAGTGATTAAATGTCTGAAGACAAGAGAGAAAATAACTGAATTAAATAGGAGCTACTCTGAACTGCACACAGTGGGGAGAAACCTCTATTAAAGTCCACTCATAAAACACTCTAGCACAGGGATCTCAAACTCAAATCACCATGAGAGCCATATGAGGACTAGGATATTGGCCTGAGGGCCACGTCACTGAAATCTTTTCATACAATGATACAACAGTATAGTCAAAAATGAAAAAAATGAAGAGTAATATAATATACTATGCCATTAAAAGTCAAGATGGAGGTATCACCAGAAAGACAAAGAATATGCAAATAAACACACTTAAACTTTTACATTATAAATTATAATTATTTTACAAATTCCAGGAGTCATTGCAGGCTTCAGGAAGTAACTCCTCGGGTCACATGCAGCCCGCTGGCCTCGTGTTTGACACCCCTGCTCTAGCAGGATACCACAGTCACTTGTCCCAATTTAGGTATTTCCAGTAGTCACTAAATTCTAAAAGATCCTTATAACATTTCTATGTGGAACATAGAATCATAGAATCATAGGGACGGAAGGGACCTCACGAGGTCATCTAGTCCAACCCCCTGCTAAAAAGCAGGGCCACTCCCACTAAATCACCCCAGGCAGGGTTTTGTCTAACCGGGCCTTAAAAATCTCCAAAGATGGAGATTCTACCACCTCCCTAGGTAACCCATTCCAATGCTTCACCACCCTCCTAGTGAGAAAGTTTTTCCTAATATCCAACCTTGACCTCCCCAGCTCTAATTTGAAACCATTGCTCCTTGTTCTGTCCTCTGTTACCATCGAGAACAGCCTACCTCCCTCTTCTTTAGAGCACCCCTTCAAGTAATTGAAGGTTGCTATCAAATCTCCCCTCAGTCTTCTCTTCTGTAGACTAAATAAGCCTAGTTCATAGAATCATAGAATCACAGAATAATAGGGTTGGAAGGGACCTCACGAGGTCATCTAGTCCAACCCCCTGCTAAAAAGCAGGACCTCTCCTCCTAAATCACCCCAGCCAGGGTTTTGTCTAACCGAGCCTTAAAAATCTCCAAAGATGGAGATTCTACCACCTCCCTAGATAGCCCATTCCAATGCTTCACCACCCTCCTAGTGAGAAAGTTTTTCCTAATATCCAACCTTGACCTCCCCAGCTGTAATTTGAAACCATTGCTCCTTGTTCTGTCCTCTGTTACCCTCGAGAACAGCCTAGCTCCCTCCTCTTTGGAGCACCCCTTCAAGTAGTTGAAGGTTGCTATCAAATCTCCCCTCAGTCTTCTCTTCTGTAGACTAAATAAGCCTAGTTCCTTCAGTCTCTCCTCATAAGTCATGTGCCCAGCCCCCTAATCATTTTTGTTGCCCTCCACTGGACTCTTTCTAATTTGTCCACATCCTTTCTGTAGTGGGGAGCCCAAAACTGGACACAGTATTCCAGATGCGGCCTGACCAGTGTCAAATAGAGGGGAATTATCACATCCCTCGATCTGCTGGCAATACTCCTACTGATGCAGCCTAATATGCCATTGGCCTTTTTGGCAACAAGGTCACACTATTGGCTCATATTCATCTTCCCGTCCACCATAACCCCCAGGTCCTTTTCTACAGCGCTGCTACTTAGCCGATCAGTCCCCAGCCTGTAGCAGTGCATGGGATATTTTCGTCCTACGTGCAGGACTTTGCACTTGTCTTTGTTGAACCTCATGAGGTTTCTTTTGGCCCAGTGTTCCAATTTGTCCAAGTCTCCCTGGATCCTGTCCCTGCCCTCCAGAGTATCTACCATTCCCCCCAACTTGGTGTCATCCGCGAACTTACTAAGCACGCAGTCTATTCCATCATCAAGATCATTAATGAAGATGTTGAATAGAACCAGCCCCAGGACCAACCCCTGTGGCACTCCACTCGTTAACGGTTGCCAACCAGACATCGAGCCATTGATTCCTACCCGCTGAGCCCATCAATCTAGCCAGTTTTCGATCCACCTTATGGTCCACTCGTCCAACCCATACTTCCTTAACTTGCCGACGAGAATGCTGTGGGAAACCGTATCAAAAGCCTTGCTAAAGTCAAAGTATACCACGTCAACGGCTCTTCCCGCATCCACAAATCCAGTCATCTCATCATAGAAGGAAATCAGGTTGGTCAGGCACATACCTAGTCTTCTCACAGTATTCTCACAGGTAGCCTCTGTAACATCCAGTTGTCTGTGGCACAGGGACTAATCTGAATAGGTGCTTCTGTGCATCTTTTGATTTCTGAAATCAAGTTTCCTGCCAATAAATTTTGCTGACAAGCCCTTTTCCTTCAAAGAAACACAAGAACAGAAGAGCAGCTATACCGTCAGAGACCAATAGCCCTTCTAGCTCAGTATCCTGTCAATAACAGGTCCAGTGTCAGGCACTTCAGAGGGACTGAACAGAACAGGGCAAGTTCCAGTGATCCATCCCTTATTGTCCAGTCGCAGCTTTTGGCAGTTGGAGACTCCTAGAGCTTGGGGTTGTGTCCCTGACCATGTTGGCTAATATCCACTAATGGACCATCCTCCATAAATTTATATAATTCTTTTTTGAACCCAGTTATAGTTTTGGCCTTCCTAACTTCCCATAGCAACTAGTTCAGGCATACTATGTGTTGTGTGAAGTGCTTCTTTTGTGTTGGTTTCAGTCATGTTTCCTCCACCATATTCCAAATCTATGTCACTTGCCCATACACTGATAGCATTTTACACCCAACTTGCGCTGCTGTCAATGACCAGCACAGAAAATATGGGCAGAAGTGGACAACAAAAAAGGATGTGTAGGCTTGACGGTATGATGAAAAGGTTCTGTCAAGAGAGGTTTGAAGAGAAAAGGACTGGAATTCTGTCACTGGGCATGCTACTCACTGCTGGGTGCCTCCACCCCTTTTGGGCAATTTGGGGGATTAGCTCTGCTTGGCCAATACCCCTTTCCAACAGTTACACTCCATCCTTTGCTGCCACTCACTCTGCAGCCCTGCTTGAGCCAGGTACTGTTGCTTCCTCTTGTGATTCAACCCTGCTGCCAGCTCACTAGGTGCATCTACACTTGTAAATTAAGTCAACTTAAGCTTGCTCAAGTCTACTTAATTTACTCTGCGTCTACACTACACTTTCCTTAAATCGACTTAAGCAAGCTGCTTAAGTCGACTTAAGGAAAATTAAGTTGACTTTATAAAACCTCCCTTTCTAAGTCGACTTAGGGCTCTTCAGGACTCCACCACTGCCCTCCCTGCTGGGGGGGGTGGCACAGGGAGAGCCTGGCATGCCCCCCCACAGGGCAGGGCAGAGCCCTGCCCCATGCCCTGCCAGGGTCCCTGTCACCCTTTGCCCCATTGTACCCAGATACAATGGGGCAAAGGCTGAGCCCCCTAGCACTTGTCAAGGGGTGCCCCCCCTGCCACCATGGACCTGTCGCAGGTCCACCTAGCCCTTACAAGTCAACCTAGGCATCCAGTGTGGATGCTCTAGGTCAACTTTGTAGGGTCCCTCCAAAGTTGACTTAAAATTTAAGTGCAGACATGCTAAGTCGACTTAAAGTCAACTTTGTTAAGTTGACTTAGCTAAGTCAACTTAAATTCACAAGTGTAGACATATCCTAGCTGGTTTTCCTTTTCCAAGTCTCTCTGAACAAGCAGGATTCAGTAGTCCTTATGCCTTCTCCCCTAGGCATCACTCTTGCCCTGACTCAGACAGTCTCTTAGTTCACTGCCCCTGGCAATACCACTCAGCAGTGCTTGGTAGGGGACCCTAACTCCTCTGTCTACTCTGGGATCCAGTCCAAGATCTTCCCTAATCTTAGCTTCTCTAATCTTACTGCTCTCATGCATGGACTACTTCCTATAGTGCTTCCACTCTCTCCTAATGTCTACTAGGTCTCAGGATGCCTAGTTCACATTCCCTTCACTCAGGAAAAAGATTGTCATTCTTCACTCTGGAGCCTTTCTCCAGTGCTAGTCTCTTGAGTTTATATACACCATGCCTGTTCCCACACAGGTAAACTTACTTCCAATTAGTGGCCTCCTCATAACCTAAATCTCTCCCCTGTTGGCTGCTTAATTGGTTGATTGGGCCTGCCCTGCCTTCCTTAATTCAATCTCTCACGCTCAGTTTACCCACCCATAACCTCCAAGATTTATGATCTCATCTCATGGACCAGAAGGAATGGTGAAGCATTGTGGGCACCTCTGACCTTGTATAAATAGGAAAAGGAGTTGAGAAGTGAAGTTGTACAGGTTGTTGATGATTATGTATACTGTCAGGTAGTGGCGAGTCAGGCCCTGAAGAGATCTGGTGTCACTAGAGAGATCATCTGAGGTGAAGGCCAAAGAACCATATTTTCTCTTTCTCTCTCGCAATTATAATTATACATGTATTTATCACTAATAGAGGAAGCTATAATTTCTCACCTGAGATTCAGCCATTTAACCTCCCTTCTTCCCTGTTCAAAGTTTGCTCACAATGTAATGAAAAGGCAGAACAAAGGAAGGAATGAGGGTGGCAGTATTCTGTTCCCCCTAGCTTTTGATGTCAGACTCTTTTGAGGTTTCCTACATGGGGGTGGAAAATGCTGTGCTTCTGCTGCTTGGTACTGTTAGATGGGGGTGGTGCACCTTAGCTAATGTTTTTATTGGTTAATCATGGTATGCCAGTAAAGCCTTCTGAATTAGGGTACTGAAGAAGCAGAGTGCTTAATGTACTCTGCATTAGGATACTGCTGGGAGAAGAAATGCAGCGATTTGGCGAATCCTATCATTGATGCCATGTGACTAACAGATGCTGTTGTTGCTGTGGCAAGGAAGCCAAGGAAGTGTTGAGCCATTTGGCTGTTGCTTTAAATTTGGTCAAAGCTTAGATTTATGTAAGAGCCTGCTGAATGTTTCCGGATATTCTCAGAAGGGAAAATAGTCAGTGAGTGGCAAAGGAGCTGCATAATTCTTTACCTCACAGCCATATAGACATGGAAATATAAGCTACAACTTGTAGAACAGAGAGGTGCAGGCTGCCTGTCTGAGATTCATGCCTGGCAAAGGGGCTGTGCTGATTACCTGCTTTTTACTATCCAAGCAAGTGATGATTGTAGCGGTTTGCATAGCTAATCTGTATGAGAATAGTCAGAGGGGCTGGATCAAAGCAGAGCTTTAGCGGCTGCAGCCCTTGGCTCCAGGCTGAAAGGGGTACCCAGGTACCCAACTGACCCACAAGATCCGGCTCTGCTCAGGCCAGCACAGTGCTTGTTGGGCCTGGGTGGTGCTGGGAGAGGTACAGCCAGCACCGGAGCCCTGGGGCCAGAGGCTGTAGAGTGCTGTGTTCATAGCCCACCCCCTGGCTGGCTGGTTTGCCCAGGGGGCACTCCTGGCCCTACAGTTCTGGTGCTGGAGGCTGCACCGTGTGCCGGCCTGCACTGCGCCCTGAGGGAGCCCAGCGAGCCTGGGGCTGAAGAAGGAGGACTGCAGCCTCTGCCTCCTACCCCACCAATGCCAGTTGGCTGGGCCCCCTCCAGTGGAGAGTGCTAGCCCCATGGCTGATGGGTCTGCCAGGTGGCCCCAGGGCCAGTGTGCCCAAGTGCAGCCCTGCCTCCAGGCTGGCCGCCACAGTGGGGGGTCGGGCCCTAGGCTTAGGAGAACGAAGGGGAGGCCATGAAAGTGGGCAGCCTGGGGCTCCTTAATCCAGCCCTGGCCCTTCTCCGTGTTCCTCTCAGTGGTATTTCCACATCTCACAGGAAAAAGAGACAGGCCCCAACTGAGCAAAACAGTTACGTACAGGCTAAACTTTAATTATAGATGTCAGTGGGATTACTCATGTGCTTAAATTAAACATGAATCTAAGCATCTTGCTGGACTGAGGTCTTAATAATGAATTGTCTCTCTATCTTAGATTTTTATATAGCCCCTATTACCATACCTGAGTGAGTCTCAGCCTTTAATGTGTTATCCTCACAACCCCTGAAAGATAGGGATGTGTTATCCCCATTGTGCAGATGGGGATCTGAGGCAGAGCAGACTAAGGCTATGTCTACACTTGGCCAAATAAGTCGACTTAGCATGTCCACACTATAAAATTAGGTCGACTTAAAGTCGACCTTGCCAAATCGACTTAGAGTGTGCACACTGGATGCCTAAGTCGACTTCTAGGGGCTAGGTGGACCTGGGAGTGGTCCGTGGTGGGAGGGGGGGCACCCCTTTAAAAGTGCCAGGGAGCTCAGCATTTTTCCCATTGCACCACGGTACAATGGGGGCTGAGCAGGACAGGGACGGGGCAGGGTACAGGAGCAGAGTGGGTAGGGCTGTGTCCTGCCCTGTGAGTGAGCATGCCAAGCTCTGGCTATGTCAGGCACCCTGGCAGGGAGGTCAGTGGTGGAGTCCTGGGGGCCCTTTAAGTCGACTTAAGGTCAATTTAGGGCTAAGCCACGTCTACACTGGCTTAAGTCGACTTAGCCAGTAAGTCGACTTTAAACTAGGTTTTATAAAATCGACTTAAAATTTCCTTAAGTCGACTTAAGGAAATTGTAGTGAAGACACAGAGTAAATTAAGTCCACTTAAGCAGACTTAAGTCAACTTAATTTACAAGTGTAGACGGACCCTAAGTGACTTGCCCAGGTTACAAAGAAAGTTTGTAACAGAGCAGCAGAAACAGTGCTGGCCCCTTGGGGGCCCTAAGTAGGAATATTCCCTACTCTCCCATACTAAAACAGGCAAATTCTTATAATAAAAAGCAAATAGGGCCTCCCACCACCCCTTGAGTAGCTCAGGTTCCTAAACATTACTTAGTCTACTTATGCCTAGCACTGGCTCTCCAGAGCTGAAGAGGTGGGTTTCCCAAATCCTAGATGAGCATTCCAACCACTAGATCATGCTTCTTCTCGTAATTAGCACTAATTTCCAGTGCGGCCAGAGGGATGCTCCCAGGTTCATCCTCTCCTGCACAGTGGAAATGAATCCCCATCTCTTGGAGGAGCTTTTGAGAGATCAAGGAAGGTATTGCCATTGTTTCACACAGATCGGTCCCACTGGGTTTGCATCTCTTCTGCATGCAATCAAGGAAAGCATAATTTGATCATAAGAACAGCCGTACTGGGTCAGACCAGAGGTCCATCTAGCCCAGTATCTGTCTACCGACAGTGGCCAGTGCCCAGGTGCCCCAGAGGGAGTGAACCTAACAGGCAATGATCAAGTGATCGCTCTCCTGCCATCCGTCTCCATCCTCTGATAAACAGAGGCTAGGGACACCATTCTTAACCCCTTTCTGGCTAATAGCCATTTATGGACTTAGCCACCATGAACTTATCCAGTTCCCTTTTAAATATTGTTATAGTCCCAGCCTTCACAACCTCCTCAGGTAAGGAGTTCCACAAGTTGACTGTGCGTTGTGTGAAGAAGAACTTCCTTTTATTTGTTTTGAACCTGCTACCTATCAGTTTCATTTGGTGACCCCTGGTTCTTGTATTATGGGAGTATTTAAACAACTTTTCCTTGTCCACTTTTTCCACATCAGTCATAATTTTATATACTTCTATCATGTCCCCCCTCAGTCTCCTCTTTTCCAGTAATCAGTAGTGATTAGGTAGACTTATAGGCTATGTCTACACTGGCAAGTTAGTTTGAATTAAGGAAGCTTAATTCGAACTAACTAAAGCCATGGCTACACTAGGCTTTCATTAGTTCGAATTAAGGGCTTACTTAATTCGAACTAATACAGTCAAATATGCTATTCGAACTAAGGGTTAATTCTAACTAGTTAGTTCGAATTAACCAATGTGGCCATGTTAGTTCAAACTAATTGCTTAGTTTGAACTAACTGGCCCATTGAACTCAATGCAATTTGCTAATTCAGAGCCCCAGCTGACGGCACTGATTAGGCACTGCTAGACTCTGGCCTGAGGAGGCAAATGAAAACAGCTGTGCCCCTGGCTGGGGCTGGATAAATAAGCCTGCTGGGACACCACCCAGGAAGGAAATGCTGAGGAGCATAGTGTGCTTCCTGGTATTGTAAAGGCAGGAGCTCTATGCCTCAAGGCTTACAAGAACCTGGTTGGGACTGGGAGTATGTAGTATAAGTTGGGCTATTGTAAATAAACCAGCATGGGGTGAGGCCTCAGATTCTTGTTATCTGGAGGGGGGAAAGACCCTGAAGCAGATTCAGGGCACCTGTTGCAGATGCAGTTGCCTACAGGCTTGCATCCTTCAGTATTTTGGCTTCCTGGCATGAGGCAGCTGGCTCTCTCCCTCAGTAATATTGGACATTTACTAGTCAATATATAAAGCAAACATACATGCATTTTAATGCTTAAAGGGATCCTTTCTGTCCACAAAGAGACCTTCCACTATGCTGGAAAAGCCTCATCATTCCCTGGTTCATCACTACTGTCAAGCCCTTATTCTTCCTTTTCTCATCTCATCCTTCTAGAGGTGGGTGACTCCCTTTGAAGTCTGCAACTAGCTGGAACTGTTGCAGACACTTATCTCTGGGGCTGAGTGGCTGCCTCTAAAATAACTCCAACCTCTACTGGCTTTGGAAAGCCTAGGGATTAAGGAAAATGGCTGCTTTTCCCATGGCCGTGTCATAGCTCCAGGCCACTGAGATGGTTTAATGTTTTGTTTTTAATCCCTGACTAGTTAAAACAAACAAAAAATAGCAACAGCTACTGGTATGTTGTCTGTAATGCAGAAAAGTGCTGGCATGTAGCCAAAATGCTGAAGACTTTGAGCCTCAGTTTCCTAAGGCTCACAAATGTTATCATATAAATGCATCCTTTAAAATTAGTAAATATATGTAGTATGTATACACACACAAATAAATAAATAAAACCCCAGAACTACTACGTAAGTGACTATTTTCTCTATCTAGCATGCTTACATTTAATGACTTATTTGAAAACAAAATAAACCCTATATGGAGTATCTATGTATAAATCATCCATGTCCTCTATTTACCTCATACACCTGTTCTGTATGAATGTGTATATCTATATCTTTGTGCATTCTATGCCATTTAACCACAAACATTTGACTTCTAATTTTATGCATTTACTATCCTTTTCAGTCTATATTTCTTTGTAACGCTTTTTTGCATACCATAATCCTTTTTTCTCTACTCCTTAATAATGTAATAACTGTACACAAAAGTCTCAGTACTAAGCGTTACAATACCAGGAAATATGGAATGAAAAGAATATATTAATGTATAATGTAAATAGTGGCAGATTTTTGGTTAGATGGGCATATCATGCATGATTTCTCTTTGTCAGTGAAATTGGCTGCACAGATAAACAGTGGAAGACATAGAAGCTTTAGTTGTTACCCGATTAGAGTATTTTAATCTCCATTTCAGTTAATTCAAGAATTGCATTATATAACTCCAAGCTCAAGTTCATCTGTGATCACTTGCATCAGAAACCTCACGAGTTTCATCAAAAGCTTGGATGATTTTAGGGTCTCAGTTTTTATTCATTACAGTATTGGCTGACAAAACCCATTACATCATCCATTTGGAACAGAAATTCTCTGCAGCTGCTTGTGTTGTGTGATGGGTTTTGTTTAAAAAATAAAACAGATTTTTGTTTCTTTCTTTCAGGGCAATTTTCCTTTAAATTGACGAAAACTGTATGCTGAAAGGCTTAAAGAAGTGAAAAGGAAAAAGGACAGCACACAGCAGTTTTATCCATTTTTTTTTAAATTTCACTTCCAAAAAAGACCTAGGGGGAAAAATAGTCCCATTACCCCGCATATCCAGCAAATCCAGTGAAGCATGAAAAGCAAATCTCTGTGTCATGGCAATGGCAGATGGCACAAAGAAAGTAGGGAGGGGTCAGGCTTGGAAACATTTGTTCAATTTCTGACCTCAGAGTGGACCATAGTATTAATTGGTTGAGCAGCAGAGAGCAATTAAACAGGAGGAAAGGAAAACTATTACTTTTCCTCAATGAGCAGAGGCACTGCACTACCAGTTTTTACGGAGAAAAGCCACAGAGCACTGGAGTACCAGTGCCTCACATCCTGTTTCCGTCCCTTGAATATCTCTGGCTTTATGCTCATGAAGCAGAGGGTTTATTTTAAGTGTGCCAGACAGTCCAAAAGCTTTTCATAGCACCTGGCTGATATAGCTTCACGTTTAATTCTGAGATCTCTTTTTAATTACAACCAAGAACTCCCACCCTCTTGGGGAACAACAAACAGAACCAAAAAAGACATTTTGTTCTAGAAATGAATCCAGGCTTTACATTATGAAATAACACAGATTATTGCAAGGGAATTGTGATGATATGAAGATAGGCAGTATGTGGATTCTACAGCTGTGACATTGAAACGTGTTATGACATTAACTTTTTTTACAGTTCTAAATCATTTTGCATTGCTAGGGTGTTTGCTTAATTCAGCCCTCAGTTTTCACCCTCTTCTCTCCCTGCCATCCTTTCTTTACCCTGTCACATAGAGCAGTCTCATTTTAGGGGTCCTGTTCCCCTTGTTTTTGATAGGAAGCTGAATGGTTTCAGCTGAATTGTTTTGAGTGGATGGAAACCACACACACACACACAAAGTAACTTTATAAACAGAAAGAAAAATGCTCATCTACTATTTAGACAAAATAAATTCCTTAATATTTGGGGTTTACTGCCATCTGTTATTTATTAATTATTATTACAATAGACTGCACAGGCTTCAGTCAGAATCAGTGTGAGGCACTGTATAAATATCTGATCCCCAGCTGGTGTGAACTGTGCTATGAAAATTGACAGCTGTACCATACCCGATCCTGTTTACTGGAACCTACTGCAGCCAATAGTCTGACTGGGACCTCACTCCTTTGCTGTGTTTAACTTGGCAGTATCTTTCTATTCTTTGGGCAAAAAGAAATTAAGCAAAAATCTTCAATGTTTTCTTGTGGCGGAGCAGTATGGGTGTTTCTCTGATAACACATATTGCCTTTGCCTTGCCTAGAGATTACATTTACCCTCTCTACAAAGCCTCCCAGCTCTCACAAGTCAAAACCACAGTGCTTCAACTTCATTTCTGAATGGGCAGCTCTTGTAGCAGGGCTCAGCAAAGATGAGTTGGTCAAATACTCCCATAATTCACATATGTTGTGAGTTCAGTACTAAAATATGCAATGCACAGAAAGGTGTTACAATTAAATTAATGTAATAATGTAAAAAAACCCCTGCTATGTTATAAGAGTGCTAAAGTTGCAAAGTCAATCACTCAGCACTAAGAAAATGCCAGAATTAAGGTTCCCTGCACAAGCTTAAACTCTCTTGTGCATGTGCATTATGGCAGACTTTAACGACATCATCACATGATATTTTTTCTCCAAGACCCCTTCCTCATTCTGGACACTGATTGGATGGTGCTCACTTAGAAGGCAGCTGGTCAAAATTTTGTTCTCTCCTCCTTGTTCTATGTATGACCCTAGGCCTTATTACTGCACACTGTTCCAGCACTGCTGTGAATACAAACTTTTAATTTCCTCATGGGCTTTTCTATTGTGTTCATCTCCATAGCATGCATATAGCATCTCCATAGCATAGCATCCTATAGTTCAGGGATGGTCCACAATATTTTGGCACCTGAGATGGGGAACTCAAATGACGCCCCCAAGCCCCCTCGCTTGGGCCAAAACTTTGAAAGGTCTCAATTCTGCCTTTTTCCTGTTCTACTCCTCTCATGGTACTGCTCTGCTCACTACACCAATAAAGGAGAACTACAACTTAAAATGCCTTGTTCAAAAATTTTAAGTAATTTTCAAACAGCAAATGTAACTTTTCTTGTCTGCATAGTAAACACTGGTATTTTAATCTGTTTGAATAATCAAAGTGGTGCTTCCCGTGCCTTCTTGGTTGCAAAGATTTGAACTGCTTCCTGAAGGTCCACAGTCTGGGCCAGCTCATGCTCTATTGAAATGGTTGCAAGGCCGACCAGCCTCTCCTGTGTCATAGTGGAGAGTAGATGTGTTTTTATTAACTTCAGTGTGGAGAAGCTGCGCTCTCCACTGGCAACTGTTACAGGAAGTGTTGAACTATGCGCAGAGCAACAAAAGCATTTGGAAAGAGAGTGTTCATCTTATTTGTGCACATATATTTCAGACCAGCCTTTGGAGTTGATCCTGCTGAAATGCATCTTGAAAGGGCTTTCAGTTCATCACCCAAATCACTCGCATCAATATCACGCATGTCATCATGTGTCAACACTGTCTCTAGCACCCTGCATTGCTGGTGTAGGTCTTCTTCAGGTAGAGTGAGGAGTTTTGCAACATCATACAACATCCCAAATACATTGCTGTGTTCCTTGAGCTGCATGAAACGTTCTTCAACTGACTGTATTGCACAATCTAGCACCTGGTTAAAGAATTCAACTTTGAATTGTTGTTTGGGGTCTCTTATGGGATTATCCTGTGCCTCCTAATCAAAATGTCTTCTTTGGTGACTCTTGTATTCTTGAATGGGTGGGAAAATAGCTTCAGTGTGAAGTTCCTCTGCCAACTTCTGTACATTCTTCAGAACATTTTGAAATTCCTCCTCTGACTGGTAAGACTGTAGGTATGACTTTGCTTTGTCCAGTTGTTCCATTGCTCCAGATATATCAAGATCAACACCTTGGAGTCTCTTGCTTACAACATTTATTTCAAACAGTACTTCATCACAACACTAAACCACATAAAAACAACAAGAGTCCTGTGGCACCTTATAGACTAACAGATTTTCTTCGGCATAAGCTTTCGTGAGCTATAACCCACTTTGTCAGATGCATGAAGAAGATATGTTAGTCTATAAGGTGCCACAGGACTCTTGTTGTTTTTTGCTGTACACAGACTAACACGGCTACCCTCTGGAAATTTAAGCCACATAGAAATTTGAAGTTATGTATGTTTCTGGTGATTCCATTTCCCTCTGCAAGTGTTCTCCCATGAACCGTTCCTGTCATAGCATTATCCTTCATAATGGCTACTTCCTGCTTAGATGAAAAAGCTTCCTTTGCTTTCTTTCTCTTTCTGAATGCTGCCATAGAGAGGTGTTTTCTTCTTTCACTCATGACTGCAGTTCTGTGCCAGCTGTAGAGGTTCTCAACAATCAGTTGAAGGGGACAAATAAGCAGGCTGGTAGCAGGGCCTGAGTGTGGGAAGATATCAGCGTTTTAAGGGCCTAACTGGTTCCTACTACTTCAGTTGACTGCCTGTTCTCCTCAAGTGGGTTTAGGGAAGCAGCAGGAAACAAGAAGCTCTCTGAGAAGCTGCTGTTAATCAGTCCAGGCTCCTGGAGGTGCTAAAGAGGTACATAAGAGCAGCTCCTGCTGCTTTCTGTTATTCCCTCTCACCTTCTCTCTTGTCTGCGTGTTGTGTCTCTTGTGCCCTCCTTCCTCCAGCACAGCATTCCACCATCTCTGTGCATCTAGAGCAGAGAGAATACATATGTACTAGCAGCAGACACAATTCTCTACACTCTGGATCCTAGTGGCAACCCCCTCACCACAGTCTGGCACCTGACGCGGCCTCCTCAGTTCGCCTCATGGTAAGGCCAGCCCTGCCTATAGTAGCAAACATCAATGAATTTATCTTCAAAACACCTCTGTGCAGTGAGTTAATTTTATTCCCATTTTGCAGATGGGGAACTGAGGTAAAGAGAGATTAACGTCAAAGGCTATGTCTACACTTACTAAAATTAGTTTTAATTAGTTAGTTCGAACTAACTTATTTGAACTAATTTTAGTTAGTTTGAATTAGCTTAATTCGAACTAGCGTGGCACACTGGAATGTTAGTTTGAACTAAGCAAGCACTTGCTTAGTTTGAATTAGCGATCCCCATTCATTTCACTGGCCGGTTAATTCGAACTAAGAAATTAGTTCGAATTAACATGGCCACATTGGTTAATTCAAACTAGTTAGTTTGAATTAACCCCTTAGTTCGAATATCCTATTTGAACTTATTAGTTCGAATTAAGGAAGCCCTTAATTCGAACTAACTAAAGCCTAGTGTAGCCATGGCTTTAGTTAGTTCGAATTAAGCCTCTTTAATTCGAACTAACTTGCCAGTGTAGACATAGCCAAAGGTGTCCATTAATTTCAGATGCTCAATTTCAGATGCCTAGGACGTGAAAGGCGTAAGTCCTTTGGAAAAATTAGTATGTGGTCATGTAATTAAAGCCTCTGTCATAATGCATACATACAAGGGAGCTGGAATAAGATTGCACAGGCAACCTTAGCCCTGTCATTTCCTAACTTTTGAGTATATAACTTTGCAGCCTTAATAATATTTTTAGTGTACTTTTTTAGTTTCCTAATTCTTTTTAAATTAAACCAAAATCACAGAAATTCCATCACGTGGGAATCATAGTGGTGTTGCTTTGTACTTGATGTGGTGCATCATCCTGATCCACTGATTATTTCTAATTTGAATTAATTTTGTTTTGTGGTGTTAAGATTTTTACTTTACAGGGTTTTCTGTGAAGTGTTGTGTGTACTTTGGAGGGATAAGTGTCTACTTTATTCAATAATTAATGGGACAAGTCTTTACTCAAAACATGCTAAGGGAATTTTCTTCTCCATTACTCCAGGGCAACTACATTACAAAGTAAAGCAACAGCAAAAAGAATGGGGTTGCATTGGTATAAATGAAGAATTTTGCTCACATGGATTGTTTCCTGAGTAGACATGGAACAGGGAACACATGGAATTACTACTGGGGGTGGGGGAAGGTATTGAATTCTGTCTTGGGAGAAAAGAGTATTTTATTATTTTCACCAGGGAACTGAAGAAGTTATATGTTGAGGGAGTGCCTTGTTTATTTTTTTTACTAACATGCTGCCCCCAAAAATATAAGAAAGAAGGTCTAAATGTACTTATGTAACTTCATCTCTTATTGCTGGAAGCTCTTGCTGGGCATTAAGCTGTTGAACTAGAAGGATTGTGTACTTTCTGATGAAACAAATACCCTGAACTTTCTCTGAACACATGAGTTATCAACACTTATTTATGCATCTATGATTTGGCATTTTATAGCCACCAAACCCCAAACGATTGACTTTCACCAAATAGTGACTGTGCTGCTGCATGGCTTAAACTAGAGAGAGTGCTCTGCAGGCACTGAGAAAGATCTATGTGTATGTCTCTATTTTACTCATTTACCAAAGGATAAATCCAATGAATTTCAGCATATCCTAGGGCATTCCTCAGCCCATCAGAATGATCAAAAAATTAAACCCACACAGTTATCTGCCTTCTGTCTGGAATATCCAGTAAATTTTGTTTAACGCATTAATTGACTTGAATGAATGAATGGACTTATTTAGAACAGATCCAGTCGGGAGAATCCAGAGTCATGGCCCCAGCCCTTCTTGTCCTATTGAGGTTGGGAACAGGACTCCTTGTCTGTTTTGCATGTTCACAAAGTGCATTTTAACCACAACTATATTAAATTCCTGAAAAAATAGGAGTACAGCTACACAGAATAAAATACATTTCTCTTCTAAGCATTTTATCCACAAAGTGCTGAACATTCACTTCAGCACTGATCCAGCAAAGAAGGTAAGCACATGTGTGTGATCTCACCAAAGTCAATGGCAGTGTGGGGTTTGGTGTAATCAGAGCTAGTATAAGCCAAATGGTGAAGCAATGGGCAATTCTGGGGACGGTTCTTGTGAGTGGGTGAATGGTGTGTTTCAGGAACAAAGGAAGATCTGAGCCATGGTTTCAACACCAAATTTCTCTTACGTCAAGAAACTAAAGTCACTTGTCCCAGCAGTTAAGACCATGATAAGAACACAGGGGTTCCTAACAATCAGTTCTCTGATTAAAATAAGGGCCTAATCCTATGAGATCTGAGGACCCTCAATTTTCATTGATCTTAATCAGAGTAGAGGGTGTTCAGTACCTTGTAGGACTGGGCTTTAGGGCCCAGATCCTCAAAGGTGAAATCAATAGGAATTAGGTGTAAGACCTCTGAGGAGATGGGCCTCGGTTACCAAAGTTATGCTATGGATTTGCCCAGCTACACTCTCCTTCTGTTTAGTAACATAGAGGAAATGAACGATTCTGGCTAATACAGAAGTGATGGTAAAACTAGTTTTAGGTAGAAAGAAAAATAGAAAAAGTAATTGGGGACATCTGAAAGAGTTGAGTATGCTCTCAATTTAACACATTAGTAGTAATTATTTCCTTCTTATCTGTTATCAGTTTTAACCTCAGTTACTGTCTCTCTGGATCATAGACTTAAAACCCAAAAGGGTTCATCATGATCATGTAGTCAGACATTGCAGGTCATAAGACCTTACCCACCCATTCCTGTAATAGACCTATAACCTCTGGTTGAGTTATTAAAGTCCTCAGATCATGCTTTAAAGACCTCAAGTTATAGAGAAACCACTTCTGAGCAATAATGTATGCAGCGCTGTGGAAAAAGATTATTCCAACTGATAGCAAAACATCTTATTAGTTACACACATGATCTTGCACTTTGCACGATCAAATTTCATCCCATTTCTCTTACTCTAATTTCAAGGTTGTACAAGAAGATCAGGACAATCTCCTTCACATTGGCAATACCACCTGACTTTGTCATCTGCAAATTTTATTAGCCCACTTCCATTTTTTTGTCTCAAGGTCATTAATAAAAATCTTAGTGAAGACTAGTCCCAAAATCAGTCCATGGAGGAACTCCATTAGAAATCTCCCTTAAGTTTGAAAGCTTGCCTGTCACAGTATAACCTGTATAGTCTTTTTTTTAAACCAATTCCATAGCCACCTTTCAATTCTCATTTTAATCCCCATCTTTTCCAATTTAACTAAATTTTCCATGTGGAACAGTATCAAATACTTTATTGAAATCCAGATAGATTAGATCAAATGTATTTCCTTTGTCTAAAAAAAGGAATTCTCTTCTCAGAGAAGCTATCAGGTTGGTTTGGCACAATCCACCTATTGTAAAACCATGTTGTACTTTTCCCCAATTACATTTCCCTTTAGTTCTTAACTACTTTCTCTTTCAGTATTTGTTCTAAGACATTGCATACAATGGAAGTCAAACTAACAGGACTGTAATTTCCTATATCACCCCCCCCCCCCCCTTTTTTTTTTTTAAATGGGTAGTACATTAGCAGTCTTCCAGTCATAAAGTATGAACCTGTGTGTTTACAATGTCATTAAAAATTCTTGCTATTGGGTGTGCAATTTCACATGTCAGTTCCTTTTTGGATGGAGATTATCTGGTTCCCCTCAGGTGGTCCCATTAAGTTGTTTGAGTTTGGCTTCCACCTCAGACAGTGATTTCTACTTCTATAGCCTCATTTCCTTTAGCCATGCTGCAACTACCCTTCAGCTCCTCATTAAAAAGGGGAAGGAAAATAGTCATTTAGGTGTTGGGCCATGCCTAGATTATTTTTAATCTCACTGTTTAGCAGTCCCACTTCTTTCCTGGTTTGCCCCTTTTTAAAATATGGCTCTAGAACCTTTTACTGTTCATTTTAATTGCTTTGCAAGGTCCAAACTCTACTTAGCTTTGACAATTCTCACTTTTGCCCTACATTTCTGACATGCAAGAGGCAGATTTCCTTGTTTATCCATACTGTCTTCTATTCCTTGTAAGCTTTCTGATTTCCCTTAATAACCTGTGTGAAAGGGTGCTCTATCACCATTGGGGCACCTCCCCCCCACTAGTTCTGGGGATTAGTTCTGCTAGGCTGACACCTTTTCCTCCAGTTGCACACTGTGTTTTTGTTTCTCTCTCACACCCACCCAGCCACCCACCCTTGAGCCAGGTCACTAAGAAGTCTCCTCTACTGAGGTAGTCTTTCAAAGTCTCTTGCAACCTGTGGCATCAGGCAGCCCTCACATCTACTGCCCTGACACAGCCACTCCTACAGTGGCCCAAACAGTCTTTCAGGTCACTACCCCACTAGTGATACTTCCCCAGCAGCTACTAGGGAAAGTCAGGACTGCTCTCTACTTTGGATTCCAGCTCATAGACCCTCTAATCAGAGTCTAAAGTCCTGCAGCTTACTACCACTTTCTACCTGGCTAGCTGGCTTCTCCCCATCTCTGGGTTTACTAACATTCCTCTTCCTAAAGAGGAGCTTTAGGCTACCTATCTAGTTAACTTCCAAACACCCACCCCCCCCTTCAACTGTCAGTTTCCTGACTTTATAATGTCAGCCCAGCTCCAGTCACCTCAGAAGGGCTCCCTCATTCAGTCAGGGAATTATTCAAGCCACCTGATTCTCCACAGTTTTAATCTGTCTGATCAATTGGCCCCTTTCTTTGTCTACATTAACCCTTTCAGGGTAAGTGTTGGCGCAAACAGCCCATCACAACCTGTTTGAGATGCTTGCTCATCCAACTTGGTCTGCAACCCTTCCCTATGAATATTTTCCCTTTGCTTGGGATGTAGGCTTCAGATAGGTTCTGCAATTTTGACTTAAAGTAATTCCAAGCCACCTACCCATTCAGATCCTTGAGTTCTGTAGTTCTGTCCACTTCCCTAATTCTTGTATTTTTAAAAAGTTTGTCCTTCTCTTCTATGTCAGAAAAAGTACTTTATTTTTAGTTATAAGTAACATATCTCTATTGTACAATATTCCTATCATTCCATAATTAATATATTTTAAATTCTGTCCTGAACAGTTTTTATAAGTTCTTATTAAAAGAGAATAAAGACAAAATTGAGAAGGAATAAAGAAAAAGATCTTTACTAGTAATAGCTGTATGAATGGAATTTAATACAGCAGATGGAAGGGTAGCATGTGTGCAACTTTTTGCTATTTGTAAAGCAGCCTACATCTGCTACTAATGATGTTAATAGTCTGATTTATTTCAGTTGCTAAAGTAGAGAAGCTTAGTAAGTTAAGTCAGATGAGCGGGCTCTTTCTTTTCCAGCTGAATAGGACCAAAAAAACAAAACAACCCTACAATAAGTCCATTTGGTATACAAAAGGGATTCAAACACAAGATTTTGAGTATAATTTAAGACTAATGCCAAATATAAAACTGTAAGAATTGTGCCCTCATAGCATGAAAAAAGGAGTAAGAAATGCATTAGAAATTGAAGGTAGGGCTTTTTTTTTAAAAAAAAACTTTAAAAAATTATTTTATAACAAATGAAAAAGAAACCCAAGGTTCAGCTACAGCTGTCAGTGTGAATCTTATATTCGGTGTTATCCCAGGGGATGCAGTGAGGTAAGATCAGCTGTACTTTATGGTGAACATGGGCAGAATCTATTATCTGAAACATCCATGAATAAAGAAAGAAGAGAGGTTGACAGACTTGGAAGGTAGGTGAGTTGATGTGCTCTGAAACATCTAATGCCTTTCCTGCTATTATTCTCCCCTTTCTTGATCTTATACCAGGGAAGCACAATTTTGGTCTTAATGTTTTGTGATGTAGCATCATTCCTCTCATTTCTCCATTCCTTTGCCCTGGAATTTTTAATATTTAAAAAGAAAAAAAGAAACACGCACAGTATCAAATCCCCAATGAATATTATGGGCTAACCTGCATTTTAAGTACACCCTTATGTCACAGGCCCAGGTGATAGCACGGGGGGCAGTGTACAGCACACCATATGGGGAAGTAATTTGCTAAAACCTGTATGACAATGAAGCGTATCTCTCTGCTATGTAGCCAGCAGCCCATGTACTTCTCTCAGATCTGGGAAGTCCTGCTATGGCCCTTACTCCCTCCATGGTTGAGTTCGGGCGAGTTGTAATCTAGCCTATAGCATTTGGCTATATCACTCAACTCCGCAAAACATAATGCCTGTTGTTTTGGTTATCATTTCTCAGAGTTCAAATTAGAAAAAATACCCTGCTGCAGTTTGACATGCTCATTTTTTTTTCAACATCTAAAAGACAGTGAGTTGCCCAAGATCAAATAACGACTCAGTGGCAGATTCAGAAATCTTCATTCCCAGTCCCTTGTTATTATATTCACTAAGGAACACCCTCTCACTATACTGAATGCACAAAACACCCTTTTGGGCACACCTTGGATTTAAAGTCAGAAGTTCAAAAGTGTGTGAAACCCAGGTGCATATGCACAAACCTGAGATTGCATGCATCTGTGTACAAATGTATGCTCACTTTAGAGTCTGTTTGAACAAAGTGCAAGTGGAAAATGTGGCCCTAGTTTAATTTGGTTGTAGAGAACTCAGCTTTTACAGTGTACTCAGCAAATAAAAACACAAATATTCTCTTTCAGAATCTCTTGCTTACCATGTAACTGCCACCTCTGCTTAATGCACAGTGTTTTATGGAAGAAATGTCATCTCGTGTTAAGCTAAGCTACCTATACTATAAAGTTTTGAATTATTACCATATGATGAAAATTGTAATGTGAGAATGCAAAAAGTGCTTTTTGCTTCTTAAATTCTGTTGCGCATCTGCAGTCAGATGTCACAAACCAATGTCTCTCCTTGTGTGGCAACAACTATACATAAGCCAGTAATAAATGAAGAATTGGGGTAGGCACAAGCAAAACAAGATGCAGTCTGGAGCACGCAGGGCAAGCCAAATGGTAAGTCCTTCAACGTGCATATAATTAAAGATAAAATATACAAGTCTACAGGAACCGACATGCTGTAGGACAACATATGTGGGGTACAAGTCTTGACTTGTTAAATGAGTTCTCTTGGGGAAAGTTAATCTGAATGATGAGAGACAAAAATAGGAGAGAATTTACCAGAGCTCTGGATATAAGGCAAGGGGTCTCTGTTTAATGAGATCCCAGTGGCTATGTCTACACTGGCAAGTTAGTTCGAATTAAGGAAGCTTAATTTGAACTAATTTAAGCCATGGCTACACTAGGCTTTCATTAGTTCGAATTAAGGGCTTCCTTAATTCGAACTAATAAATTCGAATATGCTATTCGAACTAAGGGTTAATTCGAACTAGTTAGTTCGAATTAACCAATGTGGCCATGTTAGTTCGAACTAATTGCTGAGTTCAAACTAACCGGCCCATTGAACTCAATGCAATTCGTAATTAGAACTAAGCAAGTGCCATGAATGGCACTTGCTTAGTTCCAACTAAATTTTGCTAGTTTGAATTAAGTTAATTCGAACTAACTAAAATTAGTTTGAATTAGTTAGTTCGAATTAACTAATTTGAACTAACTTTAGTAAGTGTAGACATAGCCAGTATGTTTAAACAACATGGTTCCATTGGCTTCAGCGGAGCAATGCTGTTTTACACGAGCTGAGAATCACTATGTGGAATTTTAAAATGATTTTTAAAAGAAGAAATCCAAACTTATCCTGTCATTTGATTTAGGTTTTATTACCGTATTCTGGCTGTTCAGTGGCCTCTCTGGAAAGAGCTAGTGGCCTTGATTTAGTTATTATCAGACAACCATTCAGTCCACATCACAAAACCTGCAGTAAATCCTAGCTTTCTGGGCACTGTTTGGGCCGAAGAATTGGGTGAGCGAGCAGATTAAATCATGTCATTGGAGGAAACAGCCTCCTCCAGTTCAGTGCTGAGGCAATTTAGTAAAGCAGTGAGGTTAAGCAAGGCTATCGATGTGCACTTTTCGCCACCATGCTACATTTACTCCATTGTAATTAAACATTAATTCATAGAAATGTTTTACTTGATTTTGGCTATCTTCCTAATTGGAATAGCTTATTGCAATACGCAAGTTTGTTTCCTCTGATGCCGTTCTAAGCCTGACAGTTTCTGCATATTACCCAGGAGCAGGGGTAGGAGAAGGAATAGAAGTTGATACCTATGAGGTGGCCTGCACCACCACACTCTGCTCTACGAGATGTTTGAGGGGGTGCTGTTGGTGGTTGTCTTTCCTGACCAATACATGGAGAGCATTATCATGATGGTGCAGAGGGACTGCTGGGCTTCCTAAAGGAGACATCCTGAGGAGATGTGGAGACTTCTCCACACGAGATTTCCTCTACCTCAGGCATGTCTCCTGCCCTTGAGACACAGAGAAGAATTCATTTATTCCTTCCATGGCCTTGTTGCTTCACTTTTGCTCAAGAGAAATGGCAGTTGTTTTGGTCCCCACACACGAATAGAGCACTCTTTAGTCTTGGTGGGTTTTATTTCAGATTAAAGAAAACAGGAAAGAGAGAATAAATATAAAGTCTCCATGAGAGAGAGAGAGAGAGAGAGAGAGAGAAACTACAGTGGCTCACTATTTCAGTTCTGCATCTGCACTGGAACACAGACCCAGCAGTTGTCACAGAACTGTACCTGCACCAGGCAGATAGATTTCTGTAGGTGTAAATTTTCATTCAATACAGCTCTAATAAGGGCAGGTGAGTTTTTCTGTTTGTTTTGTTTTTTAAAACATGTCTCCAAACTCTTCAGTTCTATAATTCCAGATGCAACAGAAGAGTGGCCTTTCATAGTCTGAATCCACCTCTACCTCCTGAGAAAAACCCAACAAAAGTCCTTTCAGAAATTAATGCCCCTCTCCCACCCTCAAGTGGAAGAAAAACTGGAAAAGTCTCACAGCAGCAGTGATGGCCATGGCTGGTGACAGTAAAAGTCATGATGTTAGATTTGGTTTTAAACAAATGATTTTTTGGGAGTGTGGTTAGGCACAAGAACACCAATAAGCTCCAACTGCAGCATATACATCTACTCTTGCTGAGACTCTAACAAAAACTCTGGCTGAACCAGACCCATGTAGCACATATAGCTATAGCTTTGTGAAAGAGAGTTACACAAGTTTTAAAATTTTAGTCAAAAGGTTAAAATCACAATTAAAGGAGGCAGATGAGGGTTGAACTTTTACTGTAACTTTACACACTGTAACCAGTTTTGATTATAACTTTTTAACAAAAGACATACCCTTAAAAACCATAGAGCTAAGATGTTAAAAACACTATTTCTTTAGCAATGTCCTGCTTAAAGAATCACTGAGACTATAAGGTGTCCAGAAGGAACTGAAGGTTTATGAAATATATTAGAGAAAATAAAAAAGGACCTAGGCTCAACTATGGAAGCTGGCATGGAGTCAGACCTATGAAAAATATCTTGTTTTACCTGGGTCTCAACATTCCAGGAAGCAAATTCAGATTTTGATTTTTTAGAAGAGACGTCATACCAAAAGTGTCCCATGGTTCTTCACAAAGCCTGGAGGCCATCACTTCTGTGTTTCAGATTCAGGAACCAGCCTTGCAACAAGAGGGCAGGGCAAGAGACAATGGGTTCAAACTACAGCATAGATGATTTAGATTAAATCTCAGGAAAAGCTTCCTATCTGTGAGAACAGTAGGCTCATAGAATGGCTGTTTAAGGAGGTAATGGAAGGAAACTCCTTCACTGGAAGTTTCAAAAGGAGGTTGGGTAGCCATCTGTTTTGGATGGTTTAGACACAACGAATCCTGCATGTTGGCAGAGAGTTAGACTAGATCAGTGGTTTTCAAACTTTTTTTCTCAGGACCCAGTTGAAAAAAATCATTTATGCCTGCAAGCCAACAATGACATCTTTCAGCAATGCATTCCAGTCTTTTGACAGTGGCAGCAGGAGGCACCTGAGTGCCTGAGGATCTGCAACCCCGTACTGGGTCCCGACCCATGGTTTGAAAACCACTAGACTAGATGATCCTTGTGGTTTCTTCTAACACCATGCTTCTATGTTTTAAAAGAAGTATCTTTATTATGCCATAGTTCTAAGGACAGCAGCAAACACTCATGTTGTCCTGGGGATCACTGCACCAGCCAGAGCATACACAGCTGATAGCCTCACACCGGCATTGTGTACTGAAGTTCCCAGATCTAGCTCAGTCCGGGGAATCCACGATCTTGAGGGAAGTCCCATCGGCATTGGATGAAGGGTTAGGGTGGGCACCCCTTTGTGTATTGATGCAGAGTTTGAGAGTATGGCATACTGGGTTGCTTTTGTCCTTCCTGGTGATATGGATGAAGAGCATGCAATGCAACACCACTTTTTATTACAGTGAGTGGCAGAAGGAAGGTCAGCTCTTTGTGAGATTGTGATATTTCACGCAAAGGCAAACCACTTTATGCTCAGGATTTGGTGTGGACCACACATGTAGCCACTATATATATATAATCCAATCCACATATCCACTCCAAGTCTTCCTGGAAGAAGGTTCAGGTTTCTCACCATATAGCAATCCTTTTCATATACATACAGGGGAAATTGAAGTAATAATTTGGTTGATCTCTTTGGTCATCTATGATGTCTCAATTCCGTTTCTGCTGCAGTTGTGCCCATTATCTCAAAACTACACCCACAACTGGCTGACACTGATTGCCTCCGAAGCGAGGTCAGGGATTGAATCAGCTTGAAGTCCCACTTACCCTCTAAGCTGTTGAAGTGGTACCTCCCTAGCTGGGAGATGTGGTAACTCTGCTTCCTCACTGCATTGCCCCTTGTGTAATCATTTACAACTGTGCTAACTGGGTTTAAAATACTCCTGTGGGTGAGTACAGAATTCTGCTCTGGTAGCGCTCTCACACCCAATTTGCACTGGTGGAAATGACTGCAGAAGATGTAAGGAAATGGGGAATCAACCCTGTGGTAAGTGGCCAAATGGGGAAGCTTAGGCCAGGGTGCCATTCTGTGAACAAAGGGAAGGTGGTCGGCCATTTGTGGAAAAGGGTACTGGGATAAACTGACTCTGTAACTTTTGTAATATCAAATCCATTTATCTTTGAAATTCTCTCCTTCATTACTAATTTTATTTTAAACTGCCATGGCAGCTGAGCACCTTTCACCAAACACTACGTTCAGGACTGGGAATAGGGAAAATAAAATAGATATAGAGACTGTAATAGTGCTGGATGGAGTTGTAAAATCCCTTACTCACAACATCCTGTGCTGAAACGAACAGTCCCTTTAAACTAGGGATGCATTTTGCAGGAAAATTTGTATATGACAAATGCAGAAGCCTCTCTATGGAGTGGGGTGTCTTATGGCTCAAGATTTAAAATCCCTGAAAGAATAAGCCAAATCTATATCACGACACAGTGAAATATGTCTTTCTGCCAATTACAGGAACATTTGTGCATTGCAAAAGGTCAGGACCTTGCTTTCTTGAGGCCTGTTAGAGAACAAGACTGTAAGAAGCTTTAGACTTTTCCTTTCTTTAGTATGAGACAGGAAAATAGTTTCATCTTCTGGCTCCCATCAGATCAGGAATTAAATCCCACATTACACTAATTAAAGTGGGATTTTCTTCCATGAAAGCTCATGTGATAAATAAATTTGTTAGTCTTTAAAAGTGCCACCAGACTTCTTGTTTGTTACACTAATTTTGTTTCAGAAGGCTTTAGATAGAAATCTATCTTTGGGAAAACAAATGTCAGGAAATTCTATCCTCAGATACATGGGCACAAATCCTAATGAGTCAAAAGCAGTTGCCCTCATGAGGACATAAGTTGTATCTGTGTAAAAATAAACTTTTAGAAGATGAAATATTGCTGAAGATGGAGCTGCCGGAGAATTTTTCAACAAAATGGTTTTTGGTTGGAAAAGACTGGTGATTGAAACCAAAACATTTTGGGGGGAGGAAAAAAGGTCAATTTTGATGAATTTTACAACAAAAACTTTTGAGGGTTTTTTTTTTAATAGTCAAAACATTTTATTTTCTAAAGGAAAACTTCAGTTTCCATTGTGAAATTTAAGCTAATTATAGTAAGAAAAATGGCTGAAGATAAAACTAATCTTTTGGGGGGATTTTGGTACATGAAAAATGTTAAAGGTTTTTAATTTCAGCCCTGATTGTAGGTGAGAATTTTTTTCAAAATCTCAAAATTTCAGAGGACAGGAATTGTTTCCCACACAGGTCTATTTGAAAACACAGGCACCCTGTAGAAACACAGGAATGTGGCTGATCTTCTTCCTCTTGCAGTTGCATAACTTGAAAGAAGCTGCATTTGCTGTTCTCATGGTTATATTCTTTAATGCCAAAAGGAATAGCATTTCAAGGGTTCCTTAGTCGGCTCCCATGACTGGGTGTCCAAGTTTCTCAGCGCCCCTGGAGGGGAACATGCAACCCTACCACATCCTCATCCAATAGATTCTTTAGGAGCCAGAGAGGGTATGTCTATACTGTGATAAAAAAACAGCAGCACTAAGCCTCTGAGCCTGGCTCAGTTGGCTTGCACTGTTGGGCTACAAATAGCAACGTAGATGAAGCCTGTGCTCTGAAACTCTCCCTTCACAGGGTTTCAAAGTCTTAACTCCTACCTGAGTTTGAATGTCTAGCATGCAGTTTTATAGACCTGCAGCCCAAGGCCACGAGCTTGAGTCAGCTTACTGGGACCAGCTATGACTATGCTCTGGGGTTCCCCCCCCATTGAAGACATATACAGTATGACCTTGTTTTTAGCGGGAGAGAGGGGAGATGGCTATATCCCAGCAAGGGTTCAGAGTCAGCTCATAGAAGTCCTTCCAGCTGAGAGGTATTTAAGTTCTACACTATAAAGAGGGAGAGGGAAACAAGGATCTTGCTAATCAGAAGCAAGAAGTGCTAGGAAAAGTACTCCTCACTAATGAGTGTGTGGTTTGGAATTCACCAGCTGTAATGCACCATGGCAGAATGCAGCACCCAGACTTTCGTCACGTGTGTGAAGATATTCTAAAACAAATCAAAACATACAGATTTTTCATGTCTAAACCTGACTTTCCTGTGGCGTGTCCATCTAATAGTGTAGACTCTCTCTGGCACACATATCTTAGGGTCAGAATTCCAAAGGTACCTAGCTAGATATGCAGATAGATGTGTGCTTTCAAAAGTGCCTAAGCTGGTTAGGTGATTAACTCCTAGTGATTTCAAGGACACAGACACCTAACTTTCTTAGGCGCTTTCCCACTAGGTGCTTATTTGAATCTTTAGGTACGTAAATACTTCTGAAAATCTGGCCCCTCGTGTTAAAGTTTTGTTACTCTTCCCTGAAAATCATACATACAACTCTTTATATTAATAATACAGATGGATGAATATTTTTACTTTCTTTTGTTTTTTTTCCCAAACATGTTTTTTTTAAATCAAAATAGAAATAGCCATTTTCAACAAAATGTTTGTTTTCATTGAAAAAAGAAGATGGGGTAGGGAAGATCTGACAACCAAATTCCCTCCTCCCCCACTTTTTGGCTGCTAAAGCACAAAACATTTTGACCAGGCCTCCAGAAATTTTTAAAAAATGAACATATGAAAGCTTTTTATGGTCAAAAGTTTTTGTTGGAACAAAAAAACATTTCCTGGTCAGCTCTAATCAATATTATTCAAATAATCAAAAAATAATGTTCTGGTGGAACAAAGAGGCTGGATAACTGAATTAAAGAGACAGATTCCCGCCTGTGTGGCATACAGCTGGGATAGCCTGCTCTATGCAATCTACTACTTGTTTCCAGTATAAGACCATTCTGGGCATGTGGCTCGGGCAATCCTGGGCTGGCAGCACTGCATAGGTTAATGCACTGGATCTCAACCTTTGTCATGTTATCTATCCCATGTTACAACACAGAGACGTTTCAGAACCCTTCCCTGCTCAAGTTTTGGGAGCTCCCTCTTGTCTAGCTAAAAGGAGGACAATTTTGACATGTCTGGATCTCTGCAATCCTCCCTACCTTTGTGTTCTGCAATATCTAAGTTGACAACACAATTTAGCGCATCTCTGAAACTGCTATAACAAGGATAAATTGGCTCCCTGCCAGGGCCAGGGAGCAGGGAAGCAAAAGGTGGCTTTCACATACCTTTACTTTTTCCTTGGGTTCTGTAACAATCAGGCTTGATCAAGCCCAAGGATCTGGCCCAATACCTTCTCCTCATGGATTCTCAGAGCACCTTACACATTTTAATGTTAGCTCACAATGTGAATTAGGATAGTAGTATGAGGCTCATGAAAAAAAAGTATCCTGTGATTAAATCCCCAGTTTCAAAAGAGGCCACTGATTCTAGCTGCCTCCATTTTCAGGTGCCCAGAGTGACATTTCAGGCTAGGCCTGAAATGTCTGCCATTTCAAGAGAAGTCAGTGGGAGTTGTGGAAGCTCAGAGAGAGGAATGGAGTGGATAGGAATGAAAACCCCACTTTGAAAGCCGTGTGAAGAGCGAGGATCATGGGGCTTGCCCATTAGGGCCCTCAATACGTTCAAGTCATGTAGAAGTTATTTGACTGTTCGGATGCTCATCTCAATCCCAAATGCAGTGCTAAACTACTGTCCAAAATAACCTGTCGCATGAGAAATCCTGAAAAGAAAATACTTTCTTCATTCCCCGGTTATAGTTGGGAAATCACCATTTTTTGGAACACCAGTTGCATTATTTTAAGACTTCTTCTAGCAGAGGGTTCTACTGTGTTCAGTTCACACTTCATTTGCGATGGAGGAGGTATATTTTTTCCTGAGTTAGCTTCTAGTAATTAAGACAAGAATTCAGGAATCATTAAAAAAACAAACCAACCCCAGTAATATCTGTTTCCCGTAACAGTTGGAATACTAAGTAGTTTTCCTTGCTTTGTGACATACATTTTACTTTAAAGTAAGTTTATTTTGTTGCCACAGTAAAATGCTCCCATCCTGAAACATTATCCTATTGGGCTTTTTTTAGGCTACACCTGTCACAAGCTATCAGTATCCCAAGTCACTTCCTGTTTTAAATATTGTTGCAAACACCTTAAAATTTCAGTTTGAATCTGTATGATCATCCTCAAATGTCTTTTCTAAACACAAAGTGCAGAAGCAAATTATATACAAGTGCTAGGGTGACAGCTTGGGCTGAGTGAAGCTGGGGAAAAACTTCATAAAATTCTTTCTCTGATTTGTTTTTTGAGTCCTCTCCCCCAGTACAGGTTTGTGGCAGGTGGCTCCCAAGGGGAACTCATGGTTTTCCCTGCATTCCGAGCTGTGTCCTGAGGCCATGAGCCCTATCCCTTGTCACACTTATGCTTCCAAAGGATGATTTGTCAATAGCTCTGCATGTTTCAATTTCATGTTTTGTCCCTTTCCCCAATTTTTCCTTCACGAGAGAGGATTTGGCTGACTTCAATGAAGTCATGCCACCAATATCGAATATAACCCAGTAAGTAGTAGTAAGCTACATTAGTTATTATTTATTTGTATTGCCATGATGTTCAGAGACCCCATCAAGGACTCATTGGGCTAGGCACTGTACACTGAATCTGAATCCTTCTCCACATCCAGATGTTGCACAGGGCACAAACAAGGCTCCCCAATCCCCATCTACCATGCTGTTTGCTGGATGGCTACCTTGTTGTTTCTATAGCTATCTCTTTCATGAGGATAGATTGTTGCCCTATGGCCCAACCATCAAGTGGAAGACCAGCGGGCAGCTTTTCATCTAGTCCCTGCCCTCTAACCTGTCCAACTTGAGTGGCGTTACCAGGAGTTAAGCTCCTGCCAGCATAGCCCAGGGGGTCAGTGGAACACAAAAACTTTCCCCCAGTGTCAAGCTTCCCAGGGAAGGAGGTGCTGCACACACATATACCAGTAATAAAAAAGAGTGACTTTGCCCCCAAAGAGCTTACAATCTGAATAAATCCTGCTAATTAAGATGCCTTTCTACTGTTGTCCATGCCACTGGCTGATCTAGCTAGTGTCATTTTGTTATTGAGAAAACTGTTCAACTGTTACAAATAAAGATTTTAAAACACGTCACCACTGATTTCAATGGGGAGACACAGTCATAGTATAGAGAAACATAGGAAAAAAGGAGGTGCTGGTTAGGAACCACTTCTGTAGTCATTTAATTGAGATGTGTTATTTTTAATGATTTTTTCTGTACAATAGTTCCTTTCAGTTATTAATGCACTTTTGCCAGTGATTGGACCATGAAAGTTATGTTGTATAATATTAGCTTGAAAGACACTGTGTATGTATCCTATTATATGATTAGACCACTGTGCACTTGCACCAGTTGTTTCACTGCATAATCAGGCCTCGTTACTGTAAATCAGTTTGGAAGGTCTATTTTAAAACAAAAATTATTTAGAGTAAAACACTTTCAGATTAACAAATCAAGGATATGTGCATGTAGCAGAAGATGGGAATCCATTTAAGCCTTTCAGATATTTAGACATCTGGATAAATCCAGCATAGATTAATCAAGTCTGACTGTATAGCTTTAATTACCCAAACTCTCACAAAAATGAACAGGATGCTTGCAACACTGTGTTCACTGTTAAATTATATAGCTAAATGCAATGGAGAGTAACACTGACTAGGAAACTAATACAGAATAAAAATAATGTGGTGGTTAAAACCTTAAGGCAACAGTATTGGTCTGTAAAGGGTTAAGTTGCAAAATTTTTAAAAAAGCAAAAGGAATTAAATACATGTAGCTATAAAAATAACATTACAGGCATAGCAATTTACATGATATATAAGATTACCCACAGTTCTTATGTAGTCCCTGATAGAGGACTAGATAATATAAAATGCTGTGCCAAATCACAATAGGAGTTCAGAATAAAGCACCAGTCTTGATACTGAATTTGTTTTGCTTTTATAGGTTTTAGTCAAACCCTTTGTGTTGTTTTAACACCATTTTTTGTATTTTAAATTTCTAATTTCTTTGATTGGGGAAGGGAGAAAGAGGGGCAACCAATTTAATTCCATAATCCTCCTAAGCCTTACTTAATACAAATTCCAAAGGGGTAGCTGTGTTAGTCTATTGTAGAAAGACAACAGAGTCCTGTGGCACTTTTAAAGACTAACAGATTTATTTATCGCATGAGCTTTTGTGGGAGAAAATCCCACTTCGTCAGACTCTTTGAAGATAGGAAAGTATCTATTTCCTATCTTCAAAGCGTCTGACGAAGTGGGATTTTCTCCCACGAAAGCTCATACGATAAATAAATCTGTTAGTCTTTAAAAGTGCCACAGGACTCTGTTGTCTTACTTAATACAGTCACTCTATCTTGTGTCTGTGAATTTCATAATGGTGCTCAGATTGTTGCAGCATTTCACTGGAAAATGTCCCATCATTTATTTTGCAGCCATTCAAGGCAATGATTTACAGTGCTAAGCACCCTATTCGTAGTACCAAAAACCACAACAAAGCGTAAAAAATACCCACCCCAGTTGTGGTCAGATCTCATTGCTGAAATATCGTTTATGACTGAGGATGCTCATATTCTATTTGCAAGTGATTATAATAAATTACAATCAGGAGCATTTCTCAGAATGAGGAACTTACATATTCAGTTGAGGTTCCTCAGTGGTACGATGGATGGGCTCTCAGGAGCTAGTTGTTAAAATAATATCATGGTACTGAAGAGACAGTGAAGAGGATTTCCCTGATTCCAGTGAAGTTTGCCTCCTTTTTGGATATTGCTAAACCACGATTGCCAGACAGGACTTATTCCTGGAGCTCATAAAATGTGGCTGAAAAGCAAACCTTTTGCCTTTAGATGGACCAGATGGCTGAAATAACAAATATGAAAGAAAAAAACTCAAGGGAGAAGAAAACCTTGTATAAGAACATCTACAGCCTCCTCTTTAAATTACACAAATTGGACAATGTAGTATGCTATACACAATGTAGGTAAGAGTACAGAATATGATTTTCAAAGCTGTCTGACTCATGAGCACAAATCCTATAGAAAGTCAATAGGATTTGAGGGTGGGATTTTGTAACTGTGTTGGAAATTTGTGCTTATAAATCACTTGGATGCTTCTGAAAATCCTACCCAGTGTGTTTTCAAGGAACAAAGTGTGCACATTTCCAGCAAATGCAGTTTAATATAAATGTGTTGTCTCCTTATATGGTTTTGGTTACACTGAAACATTTTTGTTTAAATTGAGAAACAAATGAATGGATCCCTCAGTTAGCAAATTACAGATAGTATCAATTAGATCAGGTGTGCCTAAAGTATGGCCCAGTGGCAACAAACTGCCCATCAGAGCATTTCATAAGGCCCACACACAGTCTGCTTCAAAACAATATAATAAAGGCTGATTCATTAGCATTGTCATCATGTCTTTATCATTTTAGTTTACACAAACATTTCAAAAGGTTGTTTCTATGTACGGTATAGTCTACCTAAATATATATGAAACAAGCTGAACTTAAAATATAAATCAATGCAGATAACTTTAAATCTTATTAAAATATGTAGAATCTGTTTGGCCCACACAAGACTGTATTTAAGTTTATTGGACCTTCTGTGTAATAAGGCTGGGCACCACTGAACTTGACCCTGAGTAGTTTGTGTGACACAATGGACACTGCGTCAGAACAGGAGGAAGCAAAGAATCATCTGTGTTGAAATCTGTGCTATACCATCACAGTCCTGCTTCACAGACAGAATCCTCACACTTTTCGTGATCTCTGTCTGCACTGCTCATTTCCCAGCAATCCTCTGCATTTCATCCAAACTCCTGGATGGAAGTTCTAGATGTGTTGACAAAAGTTTACCCAACCACCTATGACAGGAATAGGCAACCCCCGGTATGTGTGCTAACAGTGGCACGCAAGTCCATTCAGAGCAGCATGCGGTACCCTCTGCAGCACCAGAGAGATTGCCACTCCTGCCACCAAAAGCCACTCTGGGTGGCTTCTTTCAGGTGTGGCTGGGGCAGAAGGGGTCCCCGCAACACCTATGCCCCCATGTGCCACAGAAAGAAGCTGTCCAGAATGGTTCCTCTGCTCACCCTGCCACCGCCAAAAGGCGCCACCCCAGGCAACTTCTTTCCGCAGCATCCCTGGGGACCCCCAAGAGAAGCCACTTTTTTCCGTGGCAAGCCTAGGACTCCTTGTCCCCAGACACAACCCCAAGAGGAGCCACTCTGTATAGCTTCTTTCCATGGCATGTCTGGGAAGCACTGCCCCAGCCATTCCAGCCATGGCTGCTGCCAAATTATAGGCAGTCGCCACATTTTTTCAGCAGAGGGGGCCGCCAGCACCAGCTGAGGGTCAGGGATGAAGGGCTGGCATGGAGGGTAGCAAAGGCTGCCGACCCGACCTATGAATTAGCAAAAGACTGTTACTAATAAAAGTCTATGGTGAGAGATTGGGCTCATTGAGAGGCACTGATAATGACCATCTTACAGCTCGACTGTATCCCATAAGCACACCCCACAGCAAAGGATGCTGCTGCATTGCTGTGCCAGTTCAGGAACATCCCAGGAAAGATGCAGCCAGGACAAGAAATTTGGACTGAATGTGGGAGGTGGGGACTCACTTGGTCAAATTAAAAGAGAACAGTGACAAAGTGTGAAGAAAGGGATTTGGAGAACAAGCCAGAAATGCAGTTTTTGGCCATATTAATTTTAAGTTACCAGTGGAGCAGCCTGATGTCAGAGAGACAATCTGAGATAGAAGAGACACTCTGGGATGCAGGGTTGGATGGTGAGAGTTAAATAAGGAACAAAGAGATGGTAGCTGAAACTGTGTGAGCAGCTGAAATTATCCAAAGAGAGAGCGTTGAAGGAGAAAAGGAAAGGGTCCCAAGGAGAGAACCCTGTGAAACCTTCACAGAAAATGGGAGGAAGATGGAAGAGGACACTCCAAGATGTTGAAGGAATGGCCAGAGGGGTAGGAGGAGAACCCGAAGAGGACACTGTGAGGAGGAAGAGGGAGTGATTGATGGATGTTGAAAGCATCAGAGACACCCAGGAGAATAAGGCTGGAAAACAGGCACTGAGTTTGGCTAAGACGACGGAGTCAGAAACTTAGTTAGAGCAGTTTAGGGTGTGTAGTGGACAAAGGCCAGACTGTAGGAGATCTAGCATGGAGGTGGAGGAAGAGAATATTTATAAGCAATGCTTATTAAAGGCTCTTTCAATAAGTTTACGGATGAATGGGAGAAAGGAGAGGGTAGGGTAAGCACATCAATTTACTTCAGTAAATAAAGGCAACATTTGTAGGTAGCCATTATAACACCTTTTTATACAGACAATCATAAAGGTCTCTGACACCTTAACAAACATATTGCCTATGTCTACACTTACCAAAGTTACTTAGTTCAAATTAACTTAATTCGAACTAGCATGGTCCTACTAGAATGCTAGTTCGAACTAAGCAAGTGCCATGCATAGTACTTGCTTAGTTCGATTTAGTCAGTTGCATTAAGGTCAATGTGCCACTTAGTTCGAAATAACATGGCCACATTGAGTTAATTTGAACTAACTAGTTCGAATTAACCGGTAGTTCGAAAAGTATAATCAAATTTATTAGTTTGAATTAAGGAAGCCCTTAATTCGAACTAATGAAAGCCTAGTGTAGCCAAGCCTTAAGTTAGTACGAATTAAGCTTCCTTAATTCGAACTAACTTTCCATTGTAGACATAGCCATTGATTGTATCATTCTGGTACAGCTGACACACAAAAACTAAAAGATTTTTAAAAATCTCCACACAATTGAATAAAGAAAAAAATACAGGCAATATTTAGCACAGCATATAACTCTATCAGATCCGTAATTCTATTAAAATTCAGTAAGATTTGTACATACAATGACATAGCTACAGAGAAACTCCAAGTCACATATTCAGGTGATAAGGGTCCAATCCTTAAGGGAACTGAGTGCCTTCAGCTCCTATCACTTGCAGTGGCAATTGAAGGTACACTGGATTAGGCTTTTTAAAAGGATCGCCTTTTTTAAGATTTGCATTTGCTGAAGAACCTTACCAAGGAAATGGCATGTACTGTTTCTAGGAGCGAGATCCCTTTTGTGCACTGCGTCAATGCCCTAGAATTGGAGCTACAGCTATAATGGGAGCCATATGCATGTGAAGAAATGTCTTAGCTAACTAAAGGATGTGTAAATATTCAGGGCCTGATCCAAAGCTCACTTAAGTCAATGGAAAGACTCCTGGCAATAGATCAGACCCTTAAACATGGATGTGAAAAGAATTCTAATGCCAGGAATAATGAAAATTAGACTGTCAGTTAAGACCTATCTGCTTTTTCCTACTTTGAAAAGAACTTCATAACTTGTCTGTTTTCCTATATAAATTTTGTGTGTCAACAATGTTGTGATACACTTATAAATTGAAATGTAAAATTATTTATCTTGGTCTCTAATTTTTTCTGTATCTATGTGTACATGTATGGACACACATTGCTCTTGCTGTTCTTTGAATAACACCTTTTCTTATACGTGTCATCCATATTCGAACACTTGCACCTGTGTGTGTGTGTTACATATTTAGAGATTTGTGTCACCTGTGTAAATAAAAATGATCACATTAAATCAATGATGTACGTACCATCCAGCAGCTCAACAGGCCACTCAACAGCTCATGTCACTTAATGGCTACCATAACAGATATGAGATATGGATCAATCCGCAGCATAACAGATGATATTATTCCATACAGATGGCATTTTGTGTTGTAGTGCATAAGTTTTAAGATTTGCAAAAACAGTAAATAATGCATTTCTATTTTACTGAATCAGTAGTAGTCTATACATTGCTGTACAGATGGAATTATTATGATACAGAATTTAGAGACAAAGGAGAGTGTCTTCTTGACTAAGATTATTTCTCGGTAGTCTTCAGAATGGGATAGTATTAAATGAAAATCTTGATTATGGAGCACCATCTAGAGGAAACATTTGTATGGCACAAGAGTAAAATGAAATGGTATCAAATTGAAGCAAATACAAAAATGTAAACACAGGCCTACTCTATACTGCGGGGGTAAGTCGAAGGGAGATACGCAATCTATGGCTCCCGGCGACTTACTTACTTCTACTTACTGCGCTATCTTGACTGGGCTGCGTCGACCAGCCGGGCTCTTCCGTCGATGCAGCATTATTCCACTTGGGAGGGTGGAGCAACTGGAGAGCACTTCCAGGATCGATTGAGTGGGTCTACACTGCAGTTTTCTCAGTATAGACAAGGCCTAAGATTCTCCAGAATATCTAACAGCTGTTTATTTAATATCCACCTGTCGTGTATTAAGATTAAATAATGATCAATAGACATAACAGGCTTCAGAGTTCCCTTATTGGGCTTTATACAGCATGTCTGGCAAGGATGGCCAGAAGACACACAGGTTTACCTAAGCACTTAACAACCCTCCCATTTATCACTATGGCAACCCCCAATAGTCCCAGTAACCTGAGACACCACATATTCCTCCCTCTCAAATGAAAATGCCCTCCCCCCCAAAAAAGAATAAACATTAAACTGGGAGATGAGTGTAGACTGCCCCATCTCCAGGAGAACCCCTGGGGGATTATTCTGCCCCGTGATGACGGGGTCGCCCCTAGCTAAAGACCCAGCCGAGTAGGAGGCCTTCTCACTCTAGGTGGATTGCAGCAAATTTCTGGTGGACCCACAGTGGAAGGTGGTATTGGTGGCGATGTGGCCACAGGTACCAGAGAAGTAGCAGGATCCAGCGAAAAAGTGCACAAATCTATGGGGCCGAATGAACTGCATCTGAGGGTGCTGAGGGAGTTGGCCGAAGTGATTGCAGAGCCGCTGGCCGTTATCTTTGAAAACTCGTGAATGGGGGAGGCCCTGGAGGATTGGAAAAAGGCAAATATAGTAACTATCTTCAAGAAAGGGAAGGAGAAGGATCTGGGGAACTACAGACCTGTCAGTCTCACCTCAATCCCTGAAAAAATCATGGAGCAGGTCCTCAAAGAATCCATCCTGAAACACTTGGAGGAAAACAGAGTGATCAGAAACAGTCAGCATGGATTCACAAGGGCAAATCGTGCCTGACCAACCTGACTGCCTTCTGTGATGAGATGACTGAATTTGTGGATGCGGGAAGAGCCGTTGACGTGATATACCTTGACTTTAGCAAGGCTTTTGATACGGTTTCCCACAGCATTCTCATCGGCAAGTTATGAAAGGATGGGTTCGATGAGTGGACCGTAAGGTGGATAGAAAACTGGCTAGATCATCGGGCTCAGCAGGTAGGAATCAATGGCTCAATGTCTAGTTGGCAACCAGTAACGAGTGGAATGCCCCAGGGGTTGGCCCTGGGGCTGGTTCTGTTCAACATCTTCATTAATGATCTTGATGATGGGATAGACTGCACACTTAGTAAGTTCGCGGATGACACCAAGCTGGGGGGAATGGTAGACACGCTGGAGGGCAGGGACAGGATCCAGGGAGACTTGGACAAATTGGAACACTGGGCCAAAAGAAATCTCATGAGGTTCAACAAGGACAAGTGCAAAGTCCTGCATTTAGGACGGAAAAATCCCATGCACTGCTACAGGCTGGGGACCGATTGGCAAAGTAGCAGCACTGTAGAAAAGGACCTGGGGGTTATGGTGGATGGGAAGCTGGATATGAGCCAACAGTGTGCTCTGGTTGCCAAAACGGCCAATGGCATATTGGGCTGCATCAGTAGGAGTGTTGCCAGCAGAACAAGAGATGTGATTATTCCCCTCTATTCAGCACTAGTGAGGCCGCATTTGGAATACTGTGTCAAGTTTTGGGCTCCCCACTACAGAAAGGATGTGGACAAATTAGAAAGAGTCCAGCGGAGGGCAAAGAAAATTATTAGGGGGCTGGGGCACATGACTTACAAGGAGAGACTGAAGGAACTAGGCTTATTTAGTCTACAGAAGAGAAGACTGATGGGGGATTTGATAGCAACCTTCAACTACTTGAAGGGTTGCTCCAAAGCGGAGGGAGCTAGGCTGTTCTCAGTAATATCAGAGGACAGAACAAGGAGCAATTGTTTCAATTTGCAGCTGGGGAGGTTGAGGTTGGATATTAGGAAAATCTTTCTCATTAGGAGAGTGGTGAAGCATTGGAATGGGTTACCTAGGGAGGTGGTAGAATCTCTGTCTCTGGAGATATTTAAGGTCTGGTTAGACAAAACCCTGGCTGGGATGATTTAGTGGGAGTGGTCCAGCTTTTAGCAGGGGGTTGGACTAGATGACCTCCTGAGGTCCCATCCAGCCCTAAGATTCTGTGATTCTATGTTCTGTCTGGTTGGGCTGAGGTGGAGGCTGATGGTGTTGAAGAGGTGGCTGGAGTAGGAGAGACATGAACTGCTGAATCGTGACTCAATAGTATATCTCCGACAAGGGTGAAGTCAGTTAGGTTGGTTTGAGATGTACCCTCAGGACAGGTATGACATGGTAAAAACTGATCAACATACCACCGCCAAAACAGGCCATCCACTGTCTGGATAGAGTAGGAAACAGGTCCTGTTTTGGTGCTGACTACTGCTGTAACCCATTTAGCTCTGAGAGCATAGTATCGAGTGAGGACAGGCTGACCAATTGTGAAGGTGCGGTCCTTCGTTCTCGGTGCATGTCTGATGACCTGGTCCTGCTGTTGGCGTTGAACCACTTGTCGTGTTTCTTGTGGTTTCAACAAATCAAAGCAAGAGCGCAACTGCCATCTCATCATAAGGAAAACTGGAGATGCTTTAGTCGTGGCCTGTGGAATGTTTCTATAGGATAACAAGAAGTTGTCCAGGCGTTTCGGAAAGGGTGAACATCCCCTCGCCGATTTTAGAGCTTGCTTCACAGTCTGTCTGAATCTTTCAGCGAGTCCATTGGTGCATGGATGATATGGTGCTGACCTGATATGATGTATTCCATTGACCTTCAAACATTTCGGTTGGCAGTCAGGTTTAATATTTAACTTCACAGTGATTCCCTTTATGCTGCCCAAGTCTTCTCTGAAAACAGCAGCATATTTCACTAGTATTGTTTCCAGGTTTATTTCTTCTTCAGTCAATTGATGCACTTCTGCCCAATTGAGTTGGATCTTCCTAATCCAAGACCTTCCCATTAAGGCTGGGTAACTGCCTTTCACCACAAACAGTGGTAGCCTTGCTGCCTGTCCATTGAGCTTTACTTTCACCTCAATAGTACCCAATAGGGGTAAAACCACCCCTGTGTACGTTTTCAAAACAACTGTCGTCAGTTTAAGTGGCAGATGTCTAAAGTCCTTTCATACACAATGTTGGAAACTAATGAAACAGCTGCACCAGTGTCCAGTTCCATGCGTACAGGTTTCCTGTCCACCAGCGGTGTCACCCAGAATTTACGTGGGCCACCTGTTATAGACAAAACATGAAGTGACTCTTCCTCTTCAGAATGGGTGTCGCCATAATCACCTTCAGCCTGTTCTACTGCATGTAGAATTTCCCTCTTGTTCCATCGGACTGCCTGCCCATTGTTCTCTGGTCTGCCTTTTTCGCTTGGCTCACTCCTCTTTTGTTTGCAGGCAGATTCAATGTGTCCTTTCTTGCCACATCATCAACACAGTAGTTCCTTACACCAGCATTCTGATGCATGATGACCCGTTTTTCCACACCGGTGGACATTCCCGCCTTCCCAGGGGCTGAGTGGCAGGTTCTTTGGATACCTGCATTTGCCCTGTTAGTTGCATCTCTTGCATGGCCTGTTCCATAGAGACTGCAATATCAATGGCTTTCTGCAAGGTAAGCTGAGATTCCGTTAGCACGAGTTTCGTTATTGATTCACAGTGCAGGCCACACACTAGACTGTCACGTAGCATTTCATCCAACATGTTCTTGAAATCGCAGTGTTCCGCCAGCTCCCTGAAAGCTGCTACGAATTGTACAATAGATTCACCTTCACCTTGATTCCTGTGATAGAACCGGTATCTCCCTGCTATAACCAATGGATTTGGGGAAAAACGTGCTCGTAGAACTTCCACAAGATCATCATACGATTTTGCCTCAGGTTTCTCCAAATAAAGCAAATTACATAGCAAACTATAGGTCTTAGCACCTATAATGGTCAAGAAAACAGGTACCTTCTTTTCATTGTGTATATCATTCACTACCACGAAGTTTTGAAAGTGTGCTATATACAGTTTCCAAGTGGAGGTGGTAGGATCAAAGCTTTCCATAAAAGCAGTGAGTGAAGCCATGGTTGAACCAGTGAGTGGAACTATGGTTCCCTCTTGCGGTTGTTTATCTCCCGTGGAGCTAAGGTTCCCTCTTATGGCTGTTTATCTTCTGTCCCTTGGCTTCACCAAATAATAGATCAGATTTCAACTCCAGTCAGCTCCATCCCTCTCCAGGCACATACGACAGGCATGAAAACAGTGAGAAAAAAAATTCATTCTTACGTAGCACAGGATTTCCTGTGTTCACAAGATGTTATCTCATCATCCCACCTTTGTTGCTAGTGTCATGTATTAAGATTAAATAATGATCAATAGACATAACAGGCTTCACAGTTCCCTTATTGGGCTTTATTCAGCATGTTGGGCAAGGACTGCCAGCAGACACACAGGTTTACCCAAACACTTAACAACCCTCCCATTTATCACTATGGCAACCCCCAATGGCTCCAGTAACCTGAGACACTACACCATTAACAAGACAGCATGTTATAAAGTAATGTAAGTTTTGAGAAATGTCTTTAATATGTGACATCTTATTGGTCTACATAAAGTATCTATAGTTGTTTTCCCCTGAAATTTGGGCAAAAGCATGGTTGTATTTATCAGTTGCAATAAAATATGCAAACAAACATTCGTATAAGGTTGTGATGTTTGGTACACACTTTTAGGAAGCCCTATGCTCTTTTTATATCCATGCATTGGTCACCAACACTGTACACTACAAAGTACAAATTCAGAAAAATAACCTGTGAACATAATAACTTTTATTCTGCTTGGACTTACACCGTATGTAACTTTTAAAATTCACATCAATTAAGTAAAATCAGTTTTTCACTTTTAAAAAGTATACTTATGTAGGAATTTCCTTTGCTCATTGAACCATAATACTTGCTAGGGATGTGATATGCAAGGTGCATGTGTACACTGGAGGATGTTGAACATGTAAAAGCATTAAAATCTGCTTATTTTGTATAAATTCTGTAGCCTTCAAACTCCACATGAACTCATGTACCTATTTGCATTTTCTAAGAGCCGAGGCAAGCCCAGATCCAAATACACATATATATCTATTTGTATATATTTAAGAATCAAAGCAAATAATCTTCCTCGCATGTCTATTCAATTCTACTCTGCACAAACAGGATTTGTTCACTTTTTGATTCATTTCCCTTCTTAGAGCTGACCTGGACAGAATATAGACTGTCAGTCACATGACAAAATGTATTCTTATCCCTTTCAAAAATACTATTTTTTGAAGGAGGTTATCTTTAGAGCATAATAAGGCAAGGAAGTGATGATACAGACTAGAAACAGGTATAGTGCATGTTGATGCCATGCGTAGTTGGGCAAGTTTGTTTTGGCATTCAGTAAATTTGCCAAAAAATACGTATTTCCCCCCTCTCAAAGCTGATCTGGACAGGATATAACCATAGACTACGAGTCACATGACAACACATACCTACTCAGACCATCCAGATGAAGACAGAGATGTTGGCCTCTGTTACAAACAATGCTGCATTGGTATAACTGAGGACAGAGTGTGAACTGTTATGAGTGAAGTGCTCCACAAATCTATTTCACTGATAATGTTTGAAAATAATTTCAGATGTCATATTTTCAACAAAGAGGGCTGGACTGGGTGTGAAACATGAACCTCCTGAGGAAATATACTACAGTGTTCTGGGCCCTTTCACACCTTCCTATCTCACATGAGGTTATTTACTTGAAAAAACTGGACAAATTCTGCCCATTTAGTCCTTCGTTAATCCAACCAACTCTGCTGAAATCTGTGAAGCTACTCTGGATGTATACAGCCAAGCCATGCATACAGTGTAAATGTAAGGCACTGGGTGCTGTCCCTAATGATTTCTACTTTAGACCGTTTCTACCAATTGAGCTTTCCATCATTTTACTCCTTCTTTATGAAATTTGCTCTTCAGTCTTCAACATAGGTAAAATTTTCAAAAGCACCTAAGTGATTTAGGAGCCCAAGTCCCATTGAAAGTCAGTGGTAATTAGGCTGCTAAATCCCTGTTAAGCCACACTACTTCCTCTATACTGCATAACTATGTGGAAAGTGCTTTCTCCTTGCATAAATACCTCTGCTGACAGGCTGCTGGGTAAGGAAAAAATTGGGGCAAGTATTTGTGCCTCACAAAGGATATGCCATTCTGTAAGCTGATATGGGGAAGTGGGCATTGTTTCAGGAGAAAGGGGAAGTATCACCAGCTAAAACCACCTAACAGCTGCAAGCTACAAGAGGGACAGTGCAGCATAAAAAGAGACATAAATTCCACTAGGTTTAGCTGGAGGTATTTATAATTCAGGACCAGATAGGTGCAGAAGCTCTCCCGCACAGCAATGCATACATCTCATCACTGCCACTATTCCAGCTATGGGCCATTCCCTTTTTGTCCCCCTCAGCAGTGCCATTTCAGACCACACTATCCTCTGCCATCCACACTGCCACTTGCTATCCAGCATCAACCCTATCCTTCAGCCAGCTGGCCTTCCAAGCTCTCTTCTGCTCTAGCATCTTTCCTTCTTTTTGCCATCCGCTGGAGCTACGAGTAGAGCATTGCTTATATATTACAGGACTGTATGTTTCCATATGCAACTTCCATGTGCAAGTTCTGTGTGAATAGAAGTCTGCAGTTTAAAACATGTATCACTTACGAAGAACTACTTTCCACACCATCACCCTGATCGGTTATTGGGTATGCTCAACTTGCTCAAGAGGAGCACTGAACCATCCGTCTTTGAGAGCAATGATTCTTATTGACAAACATATTGCAATCAGAAGAGCTAAACTTTCATTTTATTTCAAAGAATGCTAATGCATCCCTATCTTAGAAGGGTGCTGCAAAAAGGGTAGAAGATTCTAGAGATGCTGTAAAAGAATGATTGCTATTGGGTTCAGGGTGTATCTGCTGTGATATTTTCCTGACTACTGACCAGCCACACAACTCACAGGATTCTGGTGGAACACAGAGATGGATATTCTTTCTTTTGGTTGCCATTGGTGGCCATTTTTGCTGTGTCCCATTTTCTGGTTTCACCTCACATTCCCTTCCTTTCCAATGGCCTCCTCACACACTTTATCCTTTTACTATGGCAGATGGTGTCAGCTTGGACATTTTGACATAGCTGGGTCATTCTTTTTCTTTTCAACTATTTTTCTCACTGACCTGGGAAAGCTGGACCCCTTTGAAATGTCACTTTTAAAAGGTCTTTATTTCATATATTTCTAGATTCCAAGGCCAGAAGGGACTACTGTGCTCATCTAGTCTGAACTCCTATATAATACTGGTCATAGAATTTCCCCAACATATTTCCTTTTGAACTATAGCATATCTTCTAAAAATATTCAATCATGAGTTAAATATTACCTGTGATAGAGAATCCACCATGACCCTTAATTGTCTCAATTTCTTTGCCCAAATCTGCATTTTGATATTGTTGTGATTTAGAAAACATATAATATCTGAGTCATAGACCAGTCTTTTGTGTTTGAGTTTTTAAACACATATTCTCATTGTTAAAAATGTGTACCTTTATTTCCAGTCTGGATTTGTTTAGTTTCAACTCACAGACATTGGATCCTGCTACAGTTTTGGCTTTCTGTTTTTAAACAGGTCAGACAGATCTACACGAGGATGCTTTGCCAATATTAGTATACTGCCTGGCAACACACTCATAATGTGGACTGGCTAAAATGCACTTATATGGCGTAGCCCCTCTGAGCAAAATAAGTGATAGCGGTAAAAGGGTTGCTGATAACTATATCTACACTAGATTCTTTTGCCCACACAGCTAGGCCAGTCACAAATCATATTTCATCACACCCTTGACCAAAATAGCTATGCTAGTGCTAGTCTATAGTGTAGAGTTGGTGTTAGTATGCAACTGGCTACATAAAAGGCTACTAAGAGTTGCAGTTTGAGTGGGACCCTGATAGACAAAGTCACACATGGCCACATGCAGTAGAATCAGGCTGGTCGCTGGAGCAGAATGGCCTGTTTCTAAATACTGACGTTTGTTCCTCTTGCTAATAAATGTGAGAGAAGTTCATGATATTATCAATGGGAATATGGGTGGGCAAAGGGGGTGTTTTTGTGTTTCTGCCTAGGGTTTCTTAGACAAGAGCTTTTGACTAGTTAAGCTATATTAAGTATGAGAAGCGACATCCCAGTATTTTGAAGAAGGGTCTGTTGAATTTATAGTTTTCCCATTAGACCATTTACTATAAGTGAGTTTTTTAGTGTTTTTTTTTCTAAATTATTTTTTTATTTGACATGCCACTGATATACAGAGACAAGGTACATTGGGGAAGTATATTTAATTGCATCAGTGGCAGATATCAAAATGAAGTGAGCAAAAGCAATGGGAACTCATTAGTGTTTGGATATATGAAAAATGCACACTCATATAACACATGGAAATATCATAAACCAACCTCAAACAACCTGAGACTTGCATCAATATCAACAAACTCTCCTCTTTAATACTAATATATTTTCAGTATATGTGTAAAGGTTTATTACCTACCAATCCTAGACTGTGTTTATCTGGAAGATTACTATAAAGCAGGAACTGTGTCATGTAAATGATCCATGTTCTCTTACTATCATCTTAGAGGGATAATGACTGACACCCTGAAAGAGGTTAATTAGATATGTCAGCAGTGACTCAACAATTTTACATTGGCAGAAGGAAGTTGGCTTCAATCTGTTGTACGACTTGTGGAGATGTGAACCTGTATTTAAAGGGGATGACTGGAGAGAAGCAATTGTGTATGATCAGGAGATATCTTTTAACTAGAGCACACTGGCAATTTGTAATCAGAAAAAGGAGGCAATGGTGGGTAGACCTCTTTGATGCAGCCTTTACAGCTAAGGCACAGAAAGATGTCTAAATACAGGGCTGTATTTCTCTTATTGCTATTTGCCAGGTTTGTTAATGTTTTTAATAAAAATTTTCCTAGTACTCCTTCCATTTGATTTCCAAATTGTTTAATCCCAGAATTGAACAGAATGAAATAACTGTTGAGGTTCCCTATCATCCCAAAAAACAGGGAGTGGTGTAGTTGTTAGATTTGGTTAAGTAATGCTACATGGCTTTCTATGGAGCTCGAGTGGAACTAGTGACAAACTTGCAAGCACACATCACTCATCAGAAAAAAAAAGACCACTTCGGATGAGATCCATGAGCGTGTGAGAAGCAGTACTCATCACAGTCAAGGGCCTCATAATAACCCTGAGGGGTAGTAGATGGTAGGTGGGAGAATGGGAGAAAGGTGAAGACTGAAACCTGCCCCATGAAAGAAAAATCTCCAAGGGTTGGAGGCTGCCCAGTAGTAGTAACCATAACAATAATCTCTTCAGTTGGAGGCAGGCAAGGAGTGGAATTATGCTGCTGGTAGGGAGTTGAGGAATGATCTATCTGTATTTGATCTGTACACATTGTGCCATATTCTAAATATCTGTATTCTGCAAACATGAATGAACAGCAATGCAATTATTAAGGTGATGCTTTCTTGCTGATACATTATTAAATCTGAACATCAGGAAATACTACAGTGTCTGTCATGTCAAATGTTTGTGAGTACAGTCAGAGAATCATGTGCAGTCATGCAGCATTTGGCAAGAGAGCGCCATTTTGAATTAGTGGGCGGCATATGAGCAATAAGTGCCTAGCCTTGGCGTTTTTTCAACCTGTCTTAGGTTTTCAGTTACCTAAGATTCCCATTTACTTCAGTGGGCTTTAGAATAGACCATTTGAGAGTAATTCTGCTAAATCTAAATATAAAAATAGCAAAGTCATTCTCTGTTGTGGTGGTGCAGCTTCAGGGTATGTCACAATTGTCATAATGTGGTAAACGGAGGTCAGGCACGCAAAGAGATATTAAGACTGACACGCCAAACAAATGATCACCAAGGAAACCTACTATATGCAAAACAAAATATGTTGGATGACTTTTAATGCTCAGAAGATGGCCTGCACCATGGAAAGGACATGATGCTACACAAATGCTCTTGGTGAAATGTTTATACTTGATATGGAAATATAGTCAACTATGGAAGACAAGGGATTACTTATACTGCTGAGTATTCTCAAATGATATTATAAAATCTCATCTGAGCGTTTATTCAATCAAATTCCTGACATCTGTGAAATATGCCTATGACTATTAATGCTGGGAGTGGGAGAAATATTACCTGTGTTCTTCAGCACTGACGCATGACTCCAGAATAACACAACATGATTTGGTTCTTCGTTGGTTTTCTTGTCCTATGATGCCAACTAGTTTAACAAATCTGCTGTTTTGCAGTCTTTCTCACAAGCACAGGGACAGTGACTTTCAAGGCTTTGGGGAAAATATTGAAAAAGTTAGAGAGAGGAGACAATGTTGAAAACACACACAAGGTGATATTCACAGCTTGGCCTGTTTGTGCACAGCTTGCTTCTCTGTCAGTAATGATGCTTTATCTAGCCATTATTTCACATCTGCTATCAAGAGCTACCAGGCTGGAAGCTTCTTGGCTATTTCACATACCTAGAAATGACAATATCTACACTACCAAGAATACAGGAAAAAAACTATGCCTACCCATCAGTCAGTTAATTCTCGATGTTGTAACAAGGAACTATACTAAGTAAAAACATCTTGTAGAAAATAAACCAGCTTTTGGAGTATAAACTGTGCAACACAACTAAATGCCAGATTTCTGACTCCTTCCGAATGGATTATTGTTGAAACAAGGGTAGATAATACTGAAGTCATCTGAAAACTTTACAGGAAAAAATTAATGTAGGCCAGACTGCATCTCTCTAGCAAGAGTACTGAGAACTTTGAAACTAGAATTCACAAAAGCATTTAAACTATGCATAAATATTACAAAAGCAGAAACAAATTGTTAAAATAAATTATCATGTTTCAGCCGTATTGAATAAGAGCACTGGGATTCCACTGCTTGTGTACTAGATCCCTACTACACTGTTATATTTTTTCAGCCTGCCTGGCAATTTCTCTAATGCTAAAGAGCCACTCAAAGCACTGTTAAATACTACTACAAAATGCCAAATATATATAATGGCAAATATAGCTTCAGAATAAAGAATTATTAATAAAAAAAGGATTATTGACTCACTCATCAAGAAAGATGTATAGAGAAGGTAAGACTGTGGAGATGGTCACACAAAAATATAGAGCATATATAATGAATAGCTGTCATTTTATATGGCAGAATCATACATTCTGGCAACCCTATATAAAGCTACCAGGCTTTGACATATTTTGGTATAGTGAAGTCATTTTCTGAAGCTTAACCAAGACATGTTTCCCGTGAGAAATTATTTGCTGCCTGTGAGGATCTCTAATTTGGTTGCTACTTCACCCTTCCCTCCTTAGAAAGTTGTGAGCCTTTTTTTAAAAAAAAGTCATTTACCAATAATGTATATTTCCTTGAACACAGAGGGCAAATTAGTTTTAATTGAGTATCTAAAGTTAGCCTAACTGTGGCACCAATCCTGGAACTGGAGCAGGAGAGGTGGACCGTGGCACCTATTATGGAGTCTCATTGACTTAGGAGTTGGCCTGCATTGCTCCAACTACAGGAGTGAGAACTAATTGGTCTGATCTTCAGAACTGTTGAGCACTTGCAGGTCCAGGTCCTATTGACTCCAATGGAAACAATGAACACTCAGCATCTCTGACAATCAGACCATTTATTTAGGTGCCTCACTTTAGGCTCCCAAATTTGAACACTTTGGCTTGAATATCTTTAACAGTTATAGCAGAGAGTAAATACAAACATATTGGTATTATTTATAGGTGTGTTTAAGTTCTTTATACATAATTAAAAATACTAGCATGCACATTATATATCTTAGGTTAAGAAAACTTTACATCATGAACAATGCACATTTTTTAAAATGAATGCTTATTTCAAAATGGCTGCTGTATTCATACTATCAAATGATTGCATACAGTTTTCAAAGCTCTGCTTATCAGTAACAAATATTTGGTAACCAGTCAAACAACGAAAATAAGCATGACAAGGTGGGTGAGGTAAAATCATTTATTGGAGCAACTTCTATTGGCAAGAGAGGCAAGTGTGTTAGCTTGAAATCTTGTCTCTTTTACCAACAGAAGTCAGTCTAGTAAAAGATATGACTTCACCCACCTTGTCTCTCTAATAGCCTGGGACTGACACAGTTACAACACTGCATACAAAAATAAGCATGACAGCCCTATTACTTTGGAACTGCTACTACCCCCGCAATTAAGTTTTACCCTGTTTAGGGGTGAATAGACTAGATACCTAATCATTTTATTACACCTCTAATCTATATGATAGTAAAGTACTGCAGAACAATACTTGGGTCTCATGAATTTCACTCTTATACTTTAGGGGCTGTTCCTAGCTTTGCACTTTTTAAAATTACTTCCTTATGTGGGCAGCCGGATTGTAATGCACTTCTGTATTTACACTTCACCTGTTACACCCCCCAGTGCTTGAAATAACTGCTTCTGATCTGTGTGGTACTTAAATTATACAAACTTTGTAAAATATTTAGGAAGAGGTATTCATATAGATGTGTAAAACATAGCTCAAAAGGGGTTCACTGTACTTTCTTAAAACTTTAAAGTGCATATATGTATGTGTATATATGTAAATGTTCAAAACAGGAAATATGTATTTAATCATGGGGAAGATCAAAATAGAATGTGCCTTTAACTTATCCTGTTGTGGCATAGGCACAAGCAGACTAAAAAACTGCTTAGGGCCTAGGCAGCTCAGGAGCCCCCTGACAATGTTACCCCCAAACTACCATTCATCTAACTTAATGTGGGCTTTTAGACATAGGTATGTAAGTGCTGTGTTGAAGGCCTATTTGGCCTGTGGAAATAATACAATTAGGTAACTCGTGGGGTTGTACTAGAATAAATGATGGATTCCCTATAACTTTTAATCATGCTGTAAAGATTTCACCACCTCAGTCAGAGGAAGATAGATGAACACGATATTCTGGTTTCAAAACCTATATTTTGGGGGTGGCTCTCCTGAGGGTCTGCAGGAGCCCCCTCTAAAGTAGGTTGACCAGAGAGATGTCTTGATTTTATAAGGAACAGCCCTGACCTTGGGGGCCTCATTTCATACAGGTGAGCCCCCCAACCCTGTCCTGACTTGTCATATTTGCAGTCCTGTCACCCTACCTTAAAGGCCGGTGCCATTTATAAGCAAACCGCCCCCGCCCCGGATGCAGCCAGCTGGCCTCAAGGCTGCCCCCGGGTTCGGCGCTGGGATTTCCCAGGGAGCTCGGTCAGGCTACCTACACTACTCCGGCTCAGCGCATCAGTCGGCCACCACAGGGACCTGTCAACTGCCCTGGCGCGGGGCAGCCGACTCGGGTCACCGCGGCGTCCAATGGCGGGCCTCAGCACCACCTCCCGGGGGGGGGAAGGACCAAGTCACAGCGGCAGCGCGGAGGACGCGGACCCGGAAGGAAGCTGCCCAGGGCCGCGCTGCGGCACCACCGAGTTTCCGGAAGACGAGTGGCAGAGTATCGCCCCGCTCGCCGTCCCAGCACATCCCTCGTGTCCCTCCGTCCTTCCGCTTGGGCTTTCCCCTGCGTGGGCGGCCGCCCCCGAGTGGCGGGCGGCAGTGCTGCACCCTTCTCGGCGGCTGCCTCGGGCCGGGATATCTATGGGGCGAAACGCGATGCAATGAACCCGAGAGCGAGCGAGACAGCGACGAGCGCGGCGCACACGCACCGGGGCTGCTCCATGGAGACTCGGCCGCAGTAGGAGCGGCTCCCCCCGGGCACGATCCCCCCTCGGGCCTCCGGAGGAGGATGGCGACAGCGGCCGCCCCGACCCAGCTGGAAGCCGGTGGGTATCGCTGGCGGAGGGAAGCGGGCGGCGCTCCCGGCCGGGTGTCCTTCTTGTAACCGAGTCCCCTTCTCCCCGCAGAGCTCTACTACCTGATCGCCCGGTTCCTGCAGTCCGGACCCTGCAGGAAATCCGCCCAGGTGAGCGGGCAGTGCGGGCCGGGTCGGCCCCGGCGTCGGGGCCGGCTGGGACTGGGCGGCGGAGCCAGCTGGCTCGGCGGGTGCCGGACTCACGTCCTTTGTGTCTCTCCCCAGGTGCTGGTGGAGGAGCTGGAGGAGCACCAGGTAGGCGCTGCGGGCTGGGGCGAGCGGGTGTCGGCCGGCCGCGCAGCGGGGATCCCTCCGGCTGCCGGGGAACCATAGGGCAGCGGCGGCGAAGGGTCGGGGGCCTCCTGCGGCGGGTGCCTGTCTAGGTGCTCTCTGCCCGGAGCTGGGCAGGGCTTGGGAGCGGAGCGAGGAGGATCGTCCCCTCCCGGGCCCCGCGCCTTCTCTCCCCGTCCTCCCACCAGCGCCTGAGTCAGGCCGTGAAGCAGCTGGGGGCGCGGGGCAGGGTCGGGACGGGCCGGGCCGGACCGGTGGGGCGGGCTGGGAGGAGGGCCGGGGAGGTGCGGGGCTGGCCGGGCCTGCGCTGACTGCCCCCTCCCCTGCCGCAGCTGATCCCCCGCCGCCTGGACTGGCAAGGCAAGGAGCACCGGCGCAGCTTCGAGGACCTGGTGAGTGAAGTTTGGCTCCAACTTCCCCGCAAGTTCCCCCGCCCGCCGCTCCCCACCGTGGGGTGAGCGCGCTGACTGAGGGGAGGTGTGGGGGGCCGGGGGCTGCCGCCGCCTCGCTGGTCACGGGGGGCGCGGGAGGTTACTGCCCCCGGCGCGGGTGTGCGGTAGCCGGGAGGATGCGAGCTACGTGCCTGTTGTGGAGGGTTATCTGAGGGCACGACAAGAAGGAGCTGAGGCCTTGGCGAATGGCACCGCGCTTAACAAGCTGTAGTTCCGTGTGTGGAAATGGAAGCTGCCTTCTGATTGGCTGCAACTCCAAAATACGGGAACCGAAGACAGGGCCAGTGTTTTTGCAGGGCGGGGGGCGACACCGTGGCTCTGGCACAGTGGGAGGCGGTGGGGTGGGGCAAGGGGGGCAGTCGGGGGACAGCTGGAGCCCAAGGGCCATTTATTAGGGTAGAGTAATAGCCCTGTGAGCCCCTGACAGTAATGGTGATGGTATCAACAGCACTTCTTTGGCCTTTTAGGGTTTCAAAGCCCTGAGATGCGGTCACCTTTAAACGGGGCATAAACAGGTTTTTAGTACACCAGCCAACTCCAGCAATATTTCCACGCTGTAAAGCAACTCACTGCAAATCATTTTTAAAAAAAATAAAAGCAACAAATAAACATTCCTCTGCAGTGCTGGAGCCATCACAGCCAGCACTAGGAACTTGGCTGTGACACTAGCAATGAACAAAATGACACTCACTGCATGAATTGTTCTTCTCCCAGGTGAGATGAAATGCCATATGTAAAAAAAAATGTAGTGACAGGCAAATAGATTATTAGAACTGAAAGAACTTCCCCAAAATATAATGTTACTGGTAAGATAGAGAGTTGTTTACAACATAACATAGGTTTTTAAAAAAAAAAAAAATCCTCAGAATGTCCCCTGTGAACTAAGACAGAAGCACCTGCAGTTCCAGGAGGGGAACTGAAAGGCAGAGAGGTTAATTGTTTGTGACGCATTGCAAGTTATTGGGCATAGACAGTATTATTATCCAAGGGTTCCTGGCTCCTGGCATGTGCTCAATCTGTCACACCATAGTGGTGTAAGTGGCTGCACTATTTAAAAAATAAATTCTCTACAATGTCATTTACATGTTTCAGGAATATACAGTAAAAATATGAAATGTTACATTTACAGTTATCAAACCCAGAGATTCCCATGTGCAGAGCCACAAGGAAATCATGGAGTGACTTGTTTCTAGTGATCTTGGCTCCCCTCTGCACTGATGCTGTATGTGGCTTTTAGGTCTTTGGAGACTCTGGGCCTCATTTTCAGAGTTGGCAGTCATCTGCATCTCCTGCTGACAGTATATGAATTTGTGGTGTCTTCTAAGATGCCCAAATTCTTTAGGGCCTCTGCATGGAAATAGCAAGGACTGGAGGAAGTGAGTTGGTTTTCATAGTTTTTGGAGGGTGCAAGTGCCTCCCCCCTTCTTTTTTTAAACTACAATGAGTTGCATAAACAAATCTTGGCACCAATATAGGACTTGACAGTTCAGAATGATGTAAAATAATTCTTACTAATTTTCACAATACCGCTGTTTTCCACACATGTTATCTTGACCTGCCCTTAAATTATAATGATGGTGTGGAAGGGTGACATGGTGTTGCTCAAACTTTACTACATTTTTACTGACTGAATAATAAGTTTGTCATGTGGCACAGTTCCTTGGAACAGTATCTTTGAAGTTAAACTAAAAAATGTGAAATCTGTCTTTGAGTGGACTTGCAGAATTAATACCTTTTGGGTCCCGTTCTCCCTCCCCCCCCCCCCCCAAGTTTACGGAGGGTTGGAGCTGAATAACATGCTTCATCTAACCTCTGTCAGATGGTAGCCTGGAATGACATTTAAATGGAAAGAAAGGGAATAAGTACTATGGTGAATAAACCTTCAGTGCAGTATTTTTTTTTCTGGGGAACCTAAGATCTAGCTACTAGGTTATTTCATGTTTGCTCTGCAATTATATCAGTTCCCTGAGATGAATGTTAACAGGAGAGGAGACCAAATCTGATTTCAGGCCTATATTGCGTTTGCTTCAACAGTAACATTAATTTTTGTATTTTTGTTTTTTACATTATTAAATCCATCCACACTTTCTGAAGCATGTTGTGGCATCTCTGGATTCCCTTGTTTGTTCATCTAATACCAATTTTTGAGGACACATAAAATTCTTTAAAACTAATTTTGAACGGATAAAATGAAGATGGTAAACATCAGGTGAGGGGAAAAAAGCTGATAAGAAGCTACCTATTTTAATAGATGATTGGGTTTTGCTTTCTGACTTAAAAATAGGCATTTGGATTTTGTGTTAATATTACACAGCTAGTTAAGGTGGATAGAATACAGGAGAATAAATGGAATATTGTGTGTTAATAGCTCTCTGTTATGGCAACCTTCATGTTCTTCATTTTTCTTTCCTGTAAGTCTTTTCTGTCCCCTGAATAAAGCTTTACTTCACCTGAGAATGTTGGAGAAATGACTTTTCTCCAGCCATCATCTTTCAGGGTTTGATATAGTTGATGTCTGGATTCTTGAATGTATGTGGCTGTACTTGGACTACCTGTCTGGTGTCAAGCATTATGAGAAGTAAGATATTTGAAAGCATTTTGCAGAACAGTGTCACCATCATGAGGTGCCCGGGTCATGATGATCTTCATTTTAATAAGTTCCAGAGGGGTAGCCGTGTTAGTCTAGTTCAGCAAAACAAACAAGGAGATTTGTGGGACTTTTAAAGAATAACAAATGTATTTATTGCATGAGCTTTTGTGGCAGAGATCCCACTTCTGATGATCCCGCCCGTGAAAGTTCATGAGATAAATAAATTTATTAGTCTTTAAAAGTGCCACAAGACTCATTGTTTGTTTAATTTTAATAGTCTTTCTTTGAAGTGTAACTGGGAATCTTGGAGATGCAGGATTTTTTATCCACCACTCCTTACGGATCACTTACACATTGAGTTAAAACTGTCTTTAAAATGTTACACCATCTTTATTCCTGTTTGCTGATGCCAATATTGAGAACATAGATAAGACAAATAGTGATATTGAGTGAATTGCAGTGAAATAACTTTTATTTTTGCTTGTTCCTATAGTGTTTAAAGAATGGCCTCCTTTATTTTCTTTAGAAAAGTTTGCCTTTTTTTTCATCATTTCTAAAGCTTAAAAATGACTATAAAATCTTGATTTCCCTCTTTTTGTTGCAGGATTCTAGAGAACTTGGTCTTCATTTGAAGAGAGAAGGGGTTGTTTTGAATTTTTCACAAAAAGATAGCCAGGATCTTGAATTCAATATGTTTTAACAAACTCGGTGTTTTATACAGTCTGACTAAGTATTTCTTCTTACATTTGCTCAGGTTTTAGCCCTTTTATCTAGTATTAGAAAACAAACAAAACTCCCCCCAAAAACAGACATACTATTGTCTTTGGTTTGTTTGCCACCAACAATTAATTATTTAGGGCAGTGGTTCTCAACCTTTTTTCCATTGCGACACAGCTGACAGATGACGTTCCCCTCCGTGACACAACTAATATCTGCTGGTGGTAGTGGCACTTGGGCTGGGAGTGCTTGGGAGGCTGAGGCACTCTGGAGGAGGCAGCACTCCGGTACTTGGTGGGGACAGAGTCAAGCCAGTGCAGGCTGGTGCCCTGGTGGTCTGGCATGATGGGGCTGGGTTTATTTTTGTGAGGCAGGTGGTGCCTCCCCCATCCCAGATCTCTGGGTTGCAGTCCCTATGTCCTTTTACTCATCTGGCCCTGGCTGCTGCCTTTGTTGTGCAGCAGGAGCGGGCTGATGAGGGCAGCAGACAGCAGTGGGTGGCAGGAGCCCCAAGCTGGCTCCAAGCTGAGCGGCCAACTTTCTATGACACACCTCCCAGCTCTTCATGACACACTTCTGTGTCCCAACACAGTGGTTGAGAACCGCTGATTTAGAGTAATGTTAAGGAGCTGTGTAATTTGATATTTTCACAAAAATCCCTGACATACTTGTTGACTATATCTTTATTGCCTAGTGGCTTTTGGGAACTAACATGGGATATAATAAAAACCTTCTTCATAGGCTTTCCCTCCATTTATAGTTTTGTTGTTAATAATAGCTGTAAGCATTTTAAAAAAAAAAAAGTATATTGTAAAAATAAGCTTTTGTTTGTTAAATTTTAGGAAAAAAGTTTCCTGCAATTATGTAGCATAATAATAAGAAAATTAAATTAAAAAAACATGTTCTTTATATGCTGGGTAATTAACAGGAACAAGAGAACTCTGATTAATTCTTGCCTTCAGTTTGCTCAGTCTTGTGTGTTATATCCGAAATCTTCCAATTTTCTGTGAAGATTTTTCTGTATTTCTATTGTTTGGACCTGGTATTGTACTTAAGTGTCAGATATTATGAGGCACAGGGAGAGTTATTTAAAATGTGGTTAGCGGAAAGCAAGAGTCGTAAACATACTTTAAGAGCAAAAAATAGAGAATTCTAGCCAACTGTGTATGTGCATTACACTTCGTTGGAAAGAGGAGTGGGGGAAAGGACAGTTTTGGTCATTTTTATGCAAGTGATATGGCTAATGTTGCATTTACAACACAGGGAACTAAGTGAGTGAACTCAAAAGATTTGTCTTCGCTAGACAGTTGTTTTTTCCTTAAGATATCAATAGCCAATGAACTTTTGAGGTATTTTACGTGATTGTAAAGGCTAGTGAGAATACGCTCCACTTAATAGTGACAGCCTGTGTTGACACTAGCCTTTTTAAACTTTCTAAGTGCTTAGAGTTCATTGACAATTAATAATTTGAGTTTGGGGGTAGGGGCTACAGTCTAGTGAACACACCTAGTTAGTTGATTTAACCCATGTCTTACCTCATCAATAATGTGTCCAGCTGACTGTGGTTTTTGTTAATTGTATTTAAAATGGTTTGGCTGCGTCCTGGTTCTGATCTGTCTTGTTTGATTGGGCCCGTCTTGGTCTGTCTGATGATGATGTGTACCTGGTTTCCAAGGTTCCCTGAGACCTGCTGGTTTGGGTACTGATCCCACAATATAATCTATGTAAGCATTGAATTCAGTGCCACTTCATACCAATCAAAGGCTCTGCCAGATTGTGGGACTGGGTCCCAAGTTTTAGCTTGTCCATCTAAATTACTTAAAAGTAGTTATGAGATTGTGGTGCTGTTGTTGATAGACATTGTCAGTGCCAATCTCAGCAAGTGAAGGGTATTGCAAATCCATGTGCGGAAGCACTTTGACTCACCTCAAGAAAACATTACTTGATATTAGGATGCATTCAACCCATTCTCAAACCTTTTCTTTTTTGAGGAAGTTGTTGAGTGGATTGTGGCTTTACAGGTATATTTGAACACCAGTCATGTCATGAGTCCCAGATTCTGGTCTTCATTTTGAGTTGAGAGTCCCCCAGGGTCTTAAGTAACTTCCTGCTTAACCTTGTATCATGATCAATTAGATATTTTGGTCATTCTGGATTTGGTTGCTTTTTTGATATGTCTGACTATTGGTGGTTACTTTCGCAGCAGAGTGGAATGGGTTTGGTTGAAAAGTGGGGTTGGGGAGAAATCTATAGTTGATGACAAACTGTCCATCCACAAGGAATTTGGTATGTAGGGTCTTTCAAAACTCTGTATTGCCTTGTATATTAAATGCATGAGACTGAAGAGGTCACTTCAAAGAAGAAAGTGAAATCTGATCAATGTATTAATGATATGCAAATTATTCATTTCTGCACCACAACTCCACCAAGTCAGGCTTTAATCTGAAGGAATGCTTCAATGAGCTTGCCAAATGGATATGTTGGAGCTATTTACTTTCCATCTGTGGGAAGAAAAGAGTCTTAATTGTGGACAGAAGCTGTCATGAAGACTCATTTTCTTAGTTTCCCATTTACTGAGGGCCCTCTTTCACAGACAGTGAGCAAAGTTAAGAATTTAGTCAGTTTTGACTTATTTATATTATGATGGCCCTTAACAAAACAGTATACTCTTGTGATTGAGGCTTGATAGTTGTAGCTCCCTTCTAGCACTTCTTCATTTTTAGCAGCAGCTTGTTTGTTGAGTACTCTGGGCAATCGTGATCATATTGCGTTTACCTGGTGTTCTTCTTGTTGGATGCTTATGAAGTGACAGATTCACTTTAATAATTTCTGCTGGCTCTTTAAGTTCTTAAGGGTATTGGGTATGGCTGTATTGATGGTCTCTTCTATGAGCCTCGTCCTGTTATTACATCCAGAATCTTTGGAGAGCTTTGCATTACAGGGGATTGTTTTTGGTTTCTCTGTGCTTTTTTCCTTTTGAGAAGCAGTGATTGTTCAGGTCAGTGGTGCTGAATGGCCTGATTCTTTGATCCCTCTCATAGTTGAATCAGAAGTATTTTACTTGCTTTTAATGAAGTATTACATTGTATTTGTCATTAGACAATCCTCATTTTTCATTGGTTAATAAACGTTACTTGTGGAAGTGTATTGTAGAAGACATGACTCGTGTTATGCCAGGATAAAACCCCTGTTATTGACCAGTTGGAATCCTAATCCCATGTAGTAATCTATCTGATGAACTACCTGAGTTGGAATGTGAGTGCCGTATGTGCGCACATTATTTCTTGGCAGTGGATGCAATGCCAGAACTTCTGGTTCTGCTTTAATAATAGGTAGTTAGGTCTGCTGTTTTGTGAAATGAAAAGATAAATTACAAGAAAGTAGGACAAGGTGGATGAGGTCCTATCTTTTATCGGACCAACTATTGGTGGAAGAGAAAAGCTTTCAAACTTACAAAGAGCTCTTCGTTAGGTAATCAGGGAAGATACTCAGAGTGTAAGACAGGGCTCGACGAAATTGGCTCCTAGCTAGGCACCAGCAATTTTATTTTTAGTCGCCAGAGGGCACTTCTGTCCTGCATTTCCACAAAGGAGCTAAGAGCCAAGCTACAAACTCTGGTTTCCATGCTGACCTGGCGCCTGGGTTTTGTCGAGCCCCGGTTAAGACAGCAGTTTGTGATACAATATACAGTTTTCAAATCTGCAGGCACAATTTGAATACTTTATTCAGGTGAATATCCCCTTGATGTTGACCCTAAAAAGGAGGGGGAAGCAATTGTGTGTTCTGTGTTGGAAGAACAATTTAAATGGAAAATCTAACACTGAATTTTAAATGCCATGTATTGGAAATAGTAAAAGTAAGGCTTAGGAAATTACAGATGGCCAGATGCTACTTGCTTTCTATTCAGACTTGCTAATGTAGAAGCTATTTGCTTGTTTTGTATTGTGAAATAGGCTATCTTTATCTAGGAAAGTGCAATGCAGAAGAAGAATGCAGACTATTTTCTTGGGATGGGGGACTTGAACCTTACACCCCATGGGTAGGGAGTAAGCTCATTGAATGAGGTCTTAATGGCACCCATTCACAGCAGTTAAAAACTGTAGAGACAGAGCTTGCAAAGTATTGTAATGTTTCCAGGGATTTCCCCCCCTCCCCCCCATTGTTTAGCTTTTTAAATAGAACATGTTTGTAACTACAATATGGGGTTCAAATGTCTGGTGACTGAGGAAAGCCATGGATTTTTAGCTGAATAATAGATATTTTATGTGAAAAGAATAAACTGGTGTGATAAAATAGAAGTGATTCCCCAAACTGTATTTTGCTTACTCAGAATACTGCACTGAAAACAGTGAGGTTTGGGGAATTTTTGTTTCTTCCTCTCTGGCTTTCAGAATTTCAAAGCCATCATATAATATTTGAAACTAGCACGTAAGCTACTGAGTTGACTTTTGGCATGACCTTACTGGTTCATTTTCTTAATGCCCAAGGTATTTACAGGCCAGGGTCTTTTATGTATGCTGGGTGTTCTTTAAATATGAACCGAATAAATAAAACGTTAAATGAAAAAAGCTCTGATGAAGAGGAAAGAAATACTTTTTTCCCCTACCTCCAAACTAAGAGAAAATAAAAATGGTGTGTGTGCTTCATGTGTTTAGGTGGCAGCCAATGCACACATCCCTCCAGACTACCTTCTGAAAATCTGTGAGAGAATTGGACCGCTCCTAGACAAGGAGATCCCACAGAGTGTTCTTGGAGTGCAGACTTTACTAGGTGTGGGACGACAGTCTTTGTTAAGGGCTGCAAAAGGTAAGATTTTAAGTTCATTTAATCATAACTAATTTAAGCAACTTAAACTGGTTAATATCTTATGCAAAATGTCTTCTATATTTGGTTTTATGAGGCTTTTGCATACGTGTGTGGGCATTCCTCATGTTACCTATTGTGATTGTGACCGGTTCCGACTTTCTAATTACAGCATTGCTGAAACACAACCACTCAGACCAAGTCTGACCTTCTCTGGGGTCAGGTTTACACTAGAAAAAGGTTGCTGGCATAGCTATAACGGCAAATCCTCCCAGTGTAGATGCAGCTTATGCTGGCAAAAAAGTGCATCCGCTGATGTAGCTTACACTAGTTCTAGGAGGGAAATACACTATGGTGGCTAAAGCCTGGTGACAGTATATCTGCATTTACACTGGGGGTTAGTCAGTGCACCTAAACAGCACTATACCAGCATTAGTTTCTAGTGTACACCCTAACTTGGTAGGAGCTATAGAAGAGTGATGTGTGCACTACCCAAACTGTGGATATAAGGGATGTTGTTTTGTTTGTAATCCACCAAGTATTGCCATCCTAAAGAATGGGAGTCTTTAAGTGTGGTCAGTAATATATTAATTATATTCCAGATACTAGGTTACTTTAATATTTTGTGAAAAAACCCAGACCATAAACTCAGCATCCAGACCTTGTCATATACCAGAACTAACCAGCCAAACTGCTAACATAACCCCCCCCCCCCCCCAAATCCCCTCTATTTATCTCATACATCTTCTCTCCTTGCTACCTTCCAGTCTTTCAAAGTCTCTTTAAAATGAGGAACTTTCAGCATACCATAAAGTTCAACAGATTTGGACTACTTCAGATCAAGGGGGAGCAAGTTTCAAAATTGCAGAACTTCCACAGAGAATATCCTATTAGCAATCCCTTGTAAATGGAAGGGGCTGTTGTTCAACATACAATAACAACATGGTTGTGCTTTTCTTAGGAGGGGGCCCCACACTTGTCAACCATGCATGTCATCCCAAACAAGTTTCAGTAAAACCTTTATACCACACCAATATTTATTCTATCTGTTCCCCATGTGGTACAGAATACTTTTTAGAAATATTGAGAATTATTTTAAAAGATGTTCCTGTGACAGTATCTAATATCCCTGTCCCTGTAAAACTAGGTACCTTAAATACTCTGAATGTAACTGTGTAACACTTAAGAGAAAAAACAAATAAATGATGTCATACAGCTGTAAAAATAACCTGTAGTACCTTTTCTGTATCTAAAAATATCATATGCTGTATCTCAGCTCCTTCTATGGCTATACGTGAGTGCTGGGTCCCACTGGGAAGCTGGGCATCTCCTCTCTGCCTAGGATAATGTGCTGAGGGTAGCCCTGCTAAACCATGGGTATTACTTTACTTTAAAGCTGTGTCTTTTTAGATACAGAAAAGCTGCCACAAGACCAGAGCTTAATCTTGCCTGACTTGAGCTCTGGGCAGTTGTAATTTGATGGCGAAATTGCACGCTTGTAGTGAGAAGAAAAAAACATTTCAGTAGCAGGTTGATAAACAAAAAATAGTGTCTGTTTGAAACTGGAACAGCAATGTTAGAATAAATCCCAGGGCAGATGATTTGTAGGCAGAGGTCAGATGAGTCAGTCAAGTGTGTATGAGCACTTGGTGAATTCATTATCATAAGGATATGTCTTCTACGTATTTAACATTCTGTATAGAGGAAAGAACAGTGGCCTTGTGCCATTTGGTGGGAATAGTATCTTCTTCCTAAGAAGTAGCTGTCCTTTTCCGGAGTGACAGTTTTATGGATCTTTTAAAGTTACACTTGGTAGTATACACAGTGACAGCAAATAGAGTGCTCACGCCTTGTTCTAGAAAGCTTAAGTTGCGCTTCTGTATGTAATTATTATAGGAAGAGAAAGCCATAGTAGAATTTGGGTTATACTTAAATATTCTATCAGGGTTCAACCTGGATTTGGACACGCAGCATTCATGGATTCAAATGGTGATGCACAAATCCATCAAAGGCATTAGCCTTCTGCTCTACAGCCCTTTCTCGTCATAGAACTTCATTTCTCTTCTTCCAGATGGCCACAAATGGAAAATGCCCAACTCTGATTTCTAAGGCACTTTGTTGAGCAGGCAGAAAATACACTATTGTTTCCAGTAGATGGAAGGCTGTCTGAGGCCAACTGGCAGCAAAGTAGTTGGAGAACCTTGAAAGAAAATGGCCTTAATTTTAAAAACAATGTTTTGAGAGAGAGAGAATGAGAATATGGGCACAGAGCACATTGGCATCAGTGAAGGAAATCAGATTTATTCAAACAGAAGCTTACCCACCCCCATCCTAAATTAGTGTTTGTACTGTCTTCCAAATGTATAATAAATTGGGACTTTCTCCGTGCTTAATTTGTAATGAAAAAGCTGTTCTTTTACATCATAACTGATGCATCAAGTCCAGAGGTGTCAGAGCTATGAACTGTCAAGCCCTGGTACAGATTAAGCACTGGACTTTCTTAATGCAAATGAAGATGGAAAAATTGATATTCCTACCTTTTTAGAGTTCCTTTCCCATGTGATGTTTCTGAAGTGTTGCTATTACACTGGTAATTACATCTTGCTCTTGCCATATTTTTTTCCTTTCATCAAATTTAGAATTCTTAAACCTGAGAAACCAAATGAATGAAGAGCGTGTGTAAAAACATTTCTAAGACTTTAAGCAAATACAAATCAGAGTTTCATCATCATTAAATAGTTTATCTGAAACTCGATTCTTAAAATGACTCAGCCACATTTTGTGAGAACTATGATTCTCTGTAGCCAGGATGTCCAAAGAAGTCAGAGTGAGTTTTTGGTGTAATCAATATTAGAATGAATAGATCTGCTGGATGCAGAACCCAGCTGTGCAGCTCATTTTCTTGATCAATTGTTCATTTCACTGAACTAGACTGCAGGCATACGCTATGGAAGGGATCAGCATTTGCAGCTCTTCACAGAGGCCGGCCTCCCGAACTACCAGTAAATTATGGGAAGCTACCAAATGTGGGTAAGTAATATCCTATTAAAATATAAAGGGGTTTGTTTTTTTCATGTCTTTAAGTGTTTTCAATGGAAATGTTTATTATGATCCAGATATTACTTTGGATTTTTGTTTACTTTTTTCAGTTTCAAGATGAACTCCTCCCAAAAGATTTTCTTTTATTTTACAAGTGGTTTGCTTCTTCCCTAAGCCTTTTTAATATAATCTCTTGCTTTCTCATTTTAAAATCTGTGTGCATGTGCGCAAATATATGTACATAAATTAATTGTTGCCCCTCTGTTAAGTAGTGATGATGCTGAACCTTTACTTCTTAGCATCCCTTTTTGGAAAATTTCATTTCATCTTCTTAGTGGGTTTCTCTCTCCTTCACCCAAAACTAGGGAACCGTTCTCCCATCTGCGATTATTTTGAGTTTCTTCTTCATGTGTGCTGGAATGGTTTGGGGGTTTTTTTGTTTTGTTTTTGTTTCCGTCTCATTTTTGTGTTTCTGGTTTCCCCTCTTTTCTCCCTTTTCTCCTTCATTCCCTGAGATCAACCTTTGCTGAGAGTGAAACTGACACAACCTAGTTGGTTGAACATTGTGACTGAAACCAGGTCAATGTCACTGTGCAGAAGGTCTATGTCATATAAGTAACAGAATAGAAATATTAATGGGATAAGGTGGGTGAATTGGTATCTTTTTATTGCACCAGCTTCTGTTGATGGGGGAGAGAGATGCTTTCGAGCTTCTACCTGAAGAAGACCTCTGTGTAAGCTTGAAAGCATCTTTCTTCCCCACCAACAAAAGTTGGCCCAATAAAAGATATAGCCTCACCCATCTTGCCTCTCTAATACCCTGAGACAGCTACAGCAACACAGTATGCAGTACTGTTAATGCTGTTTGTTGAATATGGAAGGTAAACAGATGTCTGTTTAGAAATAACATTTGTAACATATATGCAACAATATAAATATAACATTTGTAAATTTTGTTTCTGTTGTCTAACAACTGGTCTCATCTAAGTGTTAGGCTATGTACATACGAGAAACTTGTCCTGCAATAAGTTATTGTGGGACAGGGAAAGCGCTATAAATATAGCACTTTCTCGTGTACACATGTGCTGTTTCTTTCGCAAGGAGCATTCATCATGTGAATGCTCCTTTGCGAAAGAAGAGCAGTGCATGGTGGGCACCTGTCCCACCATGCACTGCTTACAGCCAGCCCCCTAGCCCAGCTGCAGGACTTCCGGTGGCAGCGGGGGCTGCGTTGCCAGCCCCCGCTGTCATCCAAAGCCCCGAGGCTGAGCTGGGGGCTGGCCCGAACCGGCGAGGGTTCGAGCCAGCCCCCCAGCTCAGCTCCCGGGCTTTGGGTGTCAGCAGGCGCCGCGGCGCCTGCTGACACCCGAACCAGCTCGGGGTTCGGGTGGTGGCAG
>ML685808.1:11481274-11532894 GCA_007922175.1 Pelusios castaneus
AGGGGAGCTGCCAAACCGGGCAGCTCCCAAAAATACTCAATTTCACTGCTCTGCTAGAGCAGTGAAATTGATATATATGTCAATTTCACTGCTCAGCTAGAGCAGTGAAAGTGACATATTTGACAGCTCCAGTATCCCAGAGTGGCCTCGATTGGCACTCTGGGACATTCCCGGAGACTGTCTATTGCGCAAAATGAGTACACACGAGCATTACAGTGGAACAGCTGTTCCGCGATAATGCTACCACTCTCGTTTTGAGTGGTTTAACTGTTGCGCGGCAAGAGGGTGTTGCCGCGCAACAGAGAAATTGATCTTGTGTACGCTATTGGCTTTATTGCATGGTAAGGAGCCTTACCACGCAATAAAGTGATCGTGTGTACATAGCCTTAGAGATCACAAGGGGATTGTGGTTTAGTATTATAGATTACTTCCCTCTACTACTAGCCTAGTAATGATAAAGAAACAGATGTGTTAATGAACTGTTAATGGGCCTGATCTTATTGCCATACAACTTTTATTGATGTAAATAGAAGACATATATATGTAAAGGATTCTGGCTCACACCCTTAATCAGTACCACAGAGGTAGTGCTGTTAGTCTATATACATCAAAAACAACGAGAGTCCTGTGGCACCTTAAAGACTAACAAATTTCTTTGGGCATAAGCTTTCATGGGCATGCATTTGACGAAGTGGGTTGCAGCCCATGAAAGCTTATGTCCGAAGTAATTTGTTAGTCTTTAAGATGCCACAGGACTCGTTTTTATCCTTAATGAGGTGATTCAGCCAATCAAAATACAACTTGGTTTTGATCATTTGTATTACCATTAGTTAATCATTGTTGGCTGAAAAGTTAGATCTGTTAACTTCTCTCTGGCTGTTATGTCAAAAGGCTGTATTTTACATCTGTTGTAAAGTATGACTTAAAGGAGATAAATAGCAGACTAGTTTACTCTTTTTTATGGTTAATAATTCTATTCATCATTACTGCTTCACCACTTGTGACTTCTACTTACTTCCAACTCCACTCGGATAAACCTGTTAGAGGGACAGCTATTTATATAAATATTGATATACATGACTACAATATAAAGAAGGGTCTTTCCATATGTATACATAACTGCTATTAGGTGATGCAAGAAATTTAGGCCTGATCTACATGAGACTTTTGTCAACCAAAGTCAGCTTTTTGCACCAAAATATTAGTGATGTACACACTGCAATTATCCCCCTTCCCCCCCAACTTCCCTGATTTTGTGACAAAATAAATCCACCTCAACAAGAGCCATAGCGCTTTTAGCGACAAAGCATCAGTATAGACACTGCGCTTGGTTGTGCTGTGGTCAGTGGCCTCCAGGAAGTGTACCAGGATGCCCATCCTGACTGCTCTGGCCATCAGTTTGAACTCTGCTGCCTTGCAGCCATCAGCCCGTTCCCCTTTAAAGTTCCAGAAATTTTTGAAATTCCACTTCTTGGATGGCATGTAGAGCTCACATTGCATCTTTCCAACTGACCACAGTGGATCCACACACAAATAATCTCTCGTTTGGAGCACACTGGAGCTTCTGGATCTGATCGGGATTTGCAGAGAGGAGGCTATGCAGTCCCAGCTCTGCTCCAGGCAAAGGAATGTTGATATGTATGGTCAGATTTCTCATTTAATGGTGGAGAAGGGCTATGAATGGAATGTGCTGCAGTGTTATGCACAGATCAAGGAGCTGCAGAGGGGTACCAAAAGGCTAGAGCAGGGGTCTGCAACCCAAAAGATAAGAAGAGCCATTTTTGAAAATGCCTTCAATAACAAAGTGTTTTGAGAGCCACAATGGGTGTAAGCCTCCTGATGGGAGGTGAGCCAGGATTTCTGCTGCAGGGTCCCCTTATGCAGGGAGGGGAAGCCTGGAGCTTGGCATGGGCTACCCGTGGGGTCCCTGGTGGCTGGGGGAAGCCCAGAGCCAGGCATGGGCCTCCTGCAGGGTACCCTGGTGGTTGGGGGAGCCCAGAGCCGCAAGGGGGCAGCCAAAGAGCCGCATGCGGCTCCAGAGCCACAGGTTGCAGACCCCTGGGCTAGAGAGTCAAACTGTTGCTCTGGTGCAGAGCCAGGGACCTGGTATTTCTATAAGGAGCTGGAAGCAATCCTCGACAGCCACCCCACCTCCACTGTTAAAAGACCGTGGCTACCTTTGCGGGCCCGGAGGCAGCAGACACCAGACTCAATCCGATGAAGAAGTTGTGGACCAGGAGGTTGAGCTGGAGGACAGTGTGGAGCAGAGGACCCGGACATTTGCTGACATGGGGAACCAAGCTCTCTTCCCTACCCAGGAGGGTTTGAGCTAGTTCCATCCCTCCAACTTTGGGATGCAAGATGCAGGAGAGGGGAAGTCGGGTAAGTGATATTTTTGAGCTGTTGATGGTTGGTTACATGAGGCACAGCTGTCCTTTGCTTTGTTGCATTATACAGTTGATTGAAGGGATAGAAATGCACAAGAGTAGCTGTGTGGGCATGTGCTTCCCATTTCCCTGTTCAGTTAGGCAGTGTGATAGCAAAGTGTGTTATGCACACCGAGTTTCACGGGAATCCTCCAGAGAGATCTCTAGGAAGCTTTCCTGGAGGTACTTGCCAATCCTATGCTGGAGATTCCTCAGCAGAGCTGCTTTGTTTTTTCTCTTGTTGTAGGCAACTTCCCCATGCCTTGAAATTTTGTCCCTATCTACCTACATCAATACTCCAAGCAACCCCCAAGAACCTTTTCTCCAGCTTGAGTGTCCCCTCCTCCCAGGCAAAACTCAGCATGCCCTGGTCGATGGTTGAGCTGTGCACTTGCCAGGGGAAAGTGAGAAATAGGTGTTTTTGCAGTAATGCATCAGTGCTGTTATTCCACTCACAACAATGCTTTTATTCATCATTTATTGTGTTTCTCCAGATGCGCTCTTGACTGGAAAGCCTGCACACCTGCCAAGCGCCTGCAGCTGATGAGAAAATGACCATAGAAGAGCAAAGAGGAGATGTTCGAAGAACTCCTCCAGTCCTCATAGGTGGAATAAAGGGCATGGAAAAAGACTGACTGAAAATAAAAGACTTGATAGCAGGAGAGGAGGGAAAATCAGGATCAAGTGATAGCAGGTCATGAGTCCATGATAAAAGTCAGAGGAGCAAACGCAGCTACGAAAGTCACTCATTATGCTGCAGACTGAATTCATGCATGTTCGCCCTTCCTTGCAGCCAATACAGGACTGCTTTCCATGCCCTCCAAACTCCACCCACACATTCCTGCCAAACTCCTGGCCCATCTCAGTACCCCTTTCATTCCACCCCTTCAGACAGCTTCGAGAATGATAGGTGAACTGACACCCAGCTGTCATAGCTCACAAGGCCCTCATTGCTTTCTCTCCACCAGCCCAACTTTTTGTGTGTGTTGTGAATGCTTGTTATTTAATAAAGATATATTCTGTGAAAAATAAACAGTCATTTGTCTCTTGCATATGGTGGTTGCACGTCACATTGATACGCAGTGCAAGCTGGATAGCAGCCATAGCATGGCACAGTGCTCTTTACAAAGACACTTTATTGATGCTTATTATCAAAATAGTTTCTCAAGGCCGCCCTGATTCAAATGCCCTCCTCCCCCCATTTTGCCCTTCCAATAGCCTTGATATGTAGTTGTCCATATTCTGATGTAAGGCAATCTGCCACTGCACTCCACCCAGGGGGAAACTTTTTTTCACCCTTCGCGTCACAAATAGCATGGAGCATACAGCTGATGGCCATAACCATGGGTAGGTAAGCTGGGTCTTCCAGGATCACTATGGGCATTTCAACATCTCCCACTGGAATCTTTTGGTCTGGAAAGAAAGACCCTGTTTGCAGCTTTCTGGGTAGGCCAGTGTTTCTGAAGATGCATGTGTCATGGACTTTCCCTGACCAACCTGCGTTGAGGTAAATGAAATGCCCATGGTGAGCCGCAAGTGGGTGCAGTGCCATAGAGAAATACCACTTTCTATTGATGTACTCTGTCACAAGATAGTCTGGAGCCAAAATTGGGATATATGTGCCATCTCTTGCCCCACGACTGTCAGTCCTTCATAGTGGAATGCAATAAATGGCCCTGCAGACTTGTGATAAAACAGGGCTAATGATACACTTCCTAGCTCTAAACTGATTAGTGATCAATTGGTAGTGGTCTGGAGTTGCCGGTTTCTACATGGTAATTGCCACATGCTTCTTCACCGAGAAGGCAGCTCTCATTTTGGTGTCCTTGTACACAGGACAAGGGCGAGCTCTGCATAGTTCCATGAAGGTGGCTTTTGTGCATTCGAAAGTTGGATGTGTGAAACAATCACTGAGTGGTGGGATAATGTCATCATGAAGGTCTGGGATAACAAGCAATGGTTGCAGAACTTTCAAATGCCTTTCTAGACAGTCACTTCCCATTTTGGAGTACCACATACACTCGAGTATAAGCCGATCCGAATATAAGCCAAGGTACCTAATTTTACCTACGAAAACTGGAAAACGTATTGACTCGAGTATAAGCCTAGGGTGGGAAATGCAGCAGCTACAGGTAAGTTTCAATAATCATGATACCGTAAATACCAATAAAATTACATTAATTTTAAGACTACCTACCGGTACCAGTATTTATCTGTATTAGCAATGCTGATCAGGTATATCCATATCATGTGATCAGCATTGCTAATACAGGTGAATACTACCGTTATTAATTAATGTGAAGTACAATACAGCAAATAATATACAGTATATGATCATTCACCTGTATTAGCAATACTGATCATATACTGTATATTATTAACTTAAGAAAAAGAAGAAAAGAAGAAAGGGGAAGAGAAAGGAAGGAAGCAAAGAAAGAGAAAGAAGGAAAGAAAGAGAGAAAGAAAAAAGAGAAGGAAGAGAGAAAAAAAGAGAAGGAAGAGAAAGGAAGGAAGGAAGCAAAGAAAGAGGGAAAGAAGAGGAAACAGGAAGAGAAAGAAAGAAAGAAAGAAGGAAAGAAGAGAAAGAAAAAAAGGAAAGAAAAAGGAAGACAAATAAGGAAAAAAGAGAAAGAAGGAAGAGAAAGAGAGGAAGAAAGAAAAAAGAAGGCAGGCAAAGAAGAGAAGAGAAAGAAAGAGAGAAGCCTAGGCCGCTGGCGGGGGAGGACCCTACCGCGGCCCTGGGAAGACGCCGGTGGGGCGGTGCAGACCCCAGCCCCAAAGGCTGATCCTGGCCCCGTGCTGGGAGGCCGAGGCCGTTGGATGAGCCCGGCCCCGGGCAGGGAAGTCAAGCGGTCGGCGGGTGGGAGCCCGGGAGCCTGCTGCTGCCGCAGCCACCCCGCTGCCCCGGCCGCGTGGGGCAGGCAGACCTGAGCTCCTGACCGCAGCCTGAGCCTGCCTGTCCCACCCTGGGGGTGGGGAGGGCCAGCCCAGAGCCCAGGCACAGGCCGGGTCTGCCGCGGCAAAGCCGCAGCCCCGGGGGTTGGCGGGAGCAGCGGGGGCTGCCGGGCTGCGCGGGGGGGGGTCCTTCACTGGACCTGAGTATAAGCCGAGGGCAACTTTTTCAGCACATTTTGGGTGTTGAAAAAGTCGGCTTATACTCGAGTATATACGGTACTTTGCATTTGTCCTTATTGAATTAATCCTATTTACTTCAGATCATTTTTCCAGTTTGTTCAGATCGTTTTGAAGTTTAATCTTATCCTCCAAAGCACTTGAAACCTCTCCCCCTGGCTTGGTATCATCTGCAGACTTTATAAGTGCACTCTCTATGCCATTATCTAAATCACTGATGAAGACATTGAACAGAACTGGACACAGAGCTGATCCCTGTGGGACCCAGGCAATGTGCCCTTTCAGCTTGACTGTGAACCACTGATAATTATTCTCTGGGAATGTCTTTCCAACCAATTATGCTCCCACTTCATAGTTGCTAAATCTAGATTGTATTTCCCTATTTGTTCATGAGACAGTCATGCAATATAGTATCAAAAGCCTTTCTAAATGTAAGATATGCCACATCTACGGCTTCTCCCCCTGTCTGGAAGACTTGTTACATCTATGCATTGAGGGGGCTAGCTATCAGGAAGGACTGGAGAACAGTCGCACCTAAAGCATGTTCCTCTAGTTTACAGGCAGATTTTTCTGCTGGAAACTCTATCAAAGGTTAATGCTGATCCTTGGTAAGGTGGGGAGGATTAATGTTCTCTGCAGATCAGTGAATTCAGCATCAGCACAGTCACAGAGCTAGCTGTGCTGCTTTTGGGTGTGAAAGGAGAGCCAGGTCATTCAATATATAGGTTGGCTTCCTCTTGGGATGTTCCAACATGTTTGGGTTGGAGTATAAATTCTCCATGGATCTCCATACACAAAGGAAGCTGCATTCTGGAACTCTTTTCTGAGACAAGAATCTTCTCCTTCCTGAGGGGAGAATGATTCGGGTTATCTGTGGCCTGAAAGAATTTCTGGGAGCATATGATTGAAAATGGTATTCATTTTATTTCAGAGTTGTGTGTATGTGTGATATGAAATAAATATTTATTTACTTATGTTGTCTGGGTAGCTTACTTTTATTACCTTGCTTCTATGTGCTTGGGATTTGTAAATGATGATAGGTGTATCTACACTGTTGTATGCAGTTTTGTAGCTGTTGCTCCCAGGGTATTAGAGAGACAGTGTGTGCGAGGAGTATCTCTTATTGGACCAGATTATAAATTAGCAATCTTAATTGGCTTCTGAAATGATGCTTTTCCCCTCAAAGTTTCCTAAAAGCCTTTCATAAAGGATGATAAAATTAAAAACAAATTATAAATGGGACAAACAGTTCACCAGGTTATGAAACTGAAGGAGTGAGAGGCGCCAATAGTGGCCACAGCAGAGGCTGGTGTCCTTCAACATTCACTTGATAAATTCACTGGATTTGCAGTGTAAAATCATAGGGTATGCCCACAGTGCTCTTAGAAACCCATGGCTGGCCATATGAGCTGACGCAGGCTCGTGGGACTCGGGTTAAGAAGTAATGTCACTGCGGTATAGTCATTTGGGCTCATGCTGGAGGCTGGGCTGTAGGAACCATCAATCTTCTCAGGCCCCAGGGCCTGGGCTTTAGAACAAGCCTGAACAGTTACACTATAATGGAACCATTCCTTATCCTGAGCCTTGCTGTCCTCAGTCAGCTGACACAGGTCAACTCTGGGTTTTTAATAGCAGTGCAGGCGTATCCTTAGATTCCAGGGCTGGAAGGGACCATTGTGATCATCTGGTCTGACCACCTATAACACAGGGCTTGGAACTCCTCCAAAGTAATTAATAGAGAGTATCTTTTAGAAAAACATCCAGAGTTGATTTTAATAATTGTCAATGATGGAGAATTCACTATGACTCTTGGTAAATTTTTTCCAAGGTTTGATTACCATCGTGGTTAAAAATGTGTATGCCTTACTTCTAGTCTGAATTTTTCTAGTTTTAACTTCCAGCCATTGGATCGTGTTGCGCCTTTCACTGCTAATTTGAAAACCTATTGTCAAATATTTGTTCCCCAGACCATAATCAAGTCACCTCTTAAGCTCCTTGGCTATGTCTACACTTACTAAAATTAGTTCGAATTAGTTAGTTCGAACTAACTAATTCGAACTAATTTTAGTTAGTTCGAATTAGCTTAATTCAAACTAGAAAAAGTTAGTTCGAACTAAGCAAGTGCCATTCAACTTGCTTAGTTCGTATAAGCAATCTCCATTCATTTCAATGGCCGGTTAGTTCGAACTAAGAAATTAGCTATTGGCTAATTCGAACTAGTTAGTTCGAATTCAAGCCTTACTTCTGAAGCCCTATTCAAACTTATTAGTTCGAATTAAGGAAGCCCTTAATTCAAACTAACTAAAGCCTAGTGTAGCCATGGCTTTAGTTAGTTAGAATTAAGCCTCCTTAATTCGAACTAACTTGCCAGCGTAGACATAGCCCTTGAGTCTGTCACTGTAAGACATGTTGTCTAATCCTTTAATTATTTTCATGACTCTTCTCTGAACTCCGTCCAACTTATTCATATCCTTCTTGAACTGTGAACATCAGAACTGGACAAAGTATTCTCGCAGCAGTTGCACCGTTACCAAATGCAGAGGCGAAATATCCTCTTTGCTCCTCACGATTGACAAATTTATACACCCAAGGATCATATTAGCCCGTTGGGTCACAGCATTGCATTGGGAGCTCTTTATGAAACCATTAGCCATATATGCACCACAAAACCTACCTGTACTGTGATGACCAGACCTGTAGCTTTGTACATTTGCTTGTGTTGAGAATTGAGTATGTGGTCCTGAATGTTAGTTTTAAATTATTCTAAAAACAGTAGCAATAAATCGTTAGACCCAATTAGACCTCTGATTCCTTTCTGGTTCTACAACCAATGCCTTTTTCATTAGGCCACAATCAAGTCACTCACCCTCTTTGTTCCTTAGTTAAATCACCTGAGAAAAATTGTGCCAAATAATAGTGGGGGGGGTTTTAACTTATTTAACATTTTATGTAAATAAAACTTGCAGCATTCTGCCAAAGTGTTATTAATTGGCCTAAAAAAGAGATTAGAAGTAATTTTGTATGAGACACACTGATGTAGGGGATAAACTGTGGGGTTAGCGCCTTTTAGATCAAGGTTGCGTTCCCAGGGGTGCCACAGATTTCTCATGTGTCTTTTTTTCAAGTTACTTAGGGAAACTGAGGAACAGGGAGCCCATTTAGAAAATGGCCCTGTGCTCCTTTGTTGGCTGTGGGAAATGTTTGTGGAGGAGCCATTTTATTGGATCTTGGAGATAACTCTATTTATTTGTGAAAAGTGGCTCTTGACACTTCAGAGAGTAATCATGATAAATATTCTGTCACCATATGTTTTATTCTCCATCACCTACTTCAATTGTGACAAATCATACCTTATTTTTAAATAATGGCAAACGCTTTAAAATTGCTTCTTGGTTCTGTTTTGTTGTTTGCTTTAAAAGCAGTTTCTTGAATGTGGTAATTTGAAAAATTAAAAATAGGAGCACCCGTTCTGCTTCAAAGTGGTAGCATTCTAAAACACGCAACAGATAAATCATAAGTACTCCTGTCTGCAAATATATAAAGATCCTTTTTGCACTCTTTCTTAGTTTTCAGGAATTTTTCTCATATCTATAAAATGTAACTTAAGGGTGGAAAAGTTCTTCTTCTTTGTTGCTTTAGAGTTGTTCAGTGGTTGAAAATATCATTAGCGTATCTCAGGTATATCACGTTGCCCATTGTCTTAGAGGTATTAAGAATAATAGAGCCAGCATCAAATTGATTTTTATTCTTTTGAATTATATTCTTTTATTCTTTAAAAAAAAAAGATTACTCACTTTTACTTCTGGTTTGAATACGGTGGTGCATGGCTTGCCATTTGATATGTCTTGTAATGCCAAGGTGATAAACTCTATCTTTAGGTGTTTTCAAGGCTTGGTCTACAATGTATGATGCTTCTGTTATTTTTGATTCCTTGGAAATTAAAGGAAAAGACACAAAGATATACAGCTGTAGTATATAGCAGTCCAGCCTTTAAACTTAGTGGTGGTTCTTTGCCATAAATTGGAATTGCCAGAGATGGTTATCTCCGAGGATGCAAGTTTAATGAATATCTTTGATGCTTGTTTATTAAAATGTTCAGTTAGAATAAATAAGAGCAGCTGAATAAAAGAAAATCCTTCACATAATACTTGCACATTTGGGGAAGAGATTTTGTTGAAGTCTAGTATGGATTTGTCTGATTTATGACAAGGCATGCATTCATATTCTTTGACTCTAGGCACAAACAGAAATGTGCTTAGAATACATAGGGATCAAATTTTCACAGGGCTTAATACATTTATTTTCCATTGTCAGTGACAAGGAAGTGCTCCATGGAGGGTTTTGAGAACTGACATTTTATATATCAACATTACTAGAAACAAATGTTATATTATGGATATCTGATATTTTAATCTCTTTAGGTATAGAAAGAGGGGTTCTAAAGAGGATGGAACTAGGCTGTTCTTGGTGGTGGCAGCTTATGGGACAAGGAACAATGGTCTCAAGTTGCGATGGAGGAAGCCTAGATTGGATATTAGGAAATCTTTTTCACTACGGAGGTGATGAGGCGGTAAAATGGGTTACTTAGGGAGGTGGTGGAAACTCCATCCTTTGAGATATTTAAGGTCTAACTTGATAAAGCCCTGGGTGTGATGATTTTGTTGAGGTTGGCCCTTTTTTGAGCAGAGGGCTGGACTAGATGACTTCCTGACATTCCTTCTAACCCAAATTTTCAATGATTCTCTGATCTTTATTGATGAATTACACATTGACTTGCCAGCTTTAAACATGGACTCTTCATTTTTACCATTGATCCTTTCCTATTCATCTCCAAAAGCCAATTGTGATAAAACTAGAAATTTATCTTAAATTCCTCCTTCAAGTTCTCCACTTTTCGTTTGTCTGGGTTTGATCTTGTTCATTCTTGTTTCTCTTTGATATTACTATATGATTAATTTTTGCCTAGTAACATGACTAGGCTGTTTCTTAGAAGGATGGTTGAATATGAAAAGCATGGAAAGGATTGTATTATGATCTGCAGCTTTTTATTTTATTTTAGTTTAGTTGAGTTTTTTGCCTTCATTCTAGCCAAGGTGAGCTGTTGCTCTTATCATTTATATTTGTCAAGTGCTTGAAGGCTTCAATCAGGATTGGGGTTCCATGCTACTAGATGATGTACAGATGTATGTAAGAAATGAGAGAGTTGGCTTTAAAAAGCTGTGGAATCATACATTATTATCAAACGTGATATATTAGAATTAACTTGGATCATAGGCCTTAAGAGATGATTGTGTATTTTTCCCCCCCACCAGTAAATATAATTTCTGCCAAGCAATTAACTGGATATGGACGTTTCAGCCATTTGTTCCCATCATCCAACTATCAGCATATGAAGATGCACAAGAGGATTCTGGGACACTTATCATCTGTATATTGTGTAGCATTTGATCGCAGTGGGCGACGAATTTTCACAGTGAGTTTAAGAATTGTATTATCTTAAAACCCTGGATGTTTACATTTTATTCTTTTTTTCTTTTGATATCCTAACTGTTTTTCTTGGCTAACAAGGAATGAACTTGTCATCCAGGAAGAAATAAAAACAAAGTTTATGAAAGGCTTGAAAATTCAACTCTTTCTTGAACTACTGCTCCTAGAATTTCCACTTTCCCAAGCACAGAGTTTGTATAGCGCACTTGCTTTGTATTTTTTAGAACAGCTCACTACATCAGTGGACATGCAACTGAAACTATTAGTCAATTATCCACTTCCCCACATAAAACTACAGCAGAGATGTTCCAGCCCAAAGCTCTGTGACTTTATCAATAATATGTTTTATTTACCCGCTTTTTCCCTCAGTGATGCCAGATTTCTGTAATGTTGGAAATACTTTGGATGCGTCTTACTAGCGAGTTTGGTTTATAATTAAATTGTCCATAGAAGTTCTTCACTACCCTTCATTTTGCTAACCTACATGCTTTAAAAAACAGGCAGTCTTTCCCTTATGTCTCAATACAAACTGGGTAGCAGATGCTGTAGTGAGGTCTCTTATTACTAATGTTTCATTATTAAGATTATATAACTTCTTAAAAAAATCTACTCTCATACATTTATATACTATGAAGTATAAGAAAAAAAGCTAAATTATAGTAGTCAAAATAAATGAACAAAATGTATTTTATAATGTTTTTCCTTGCCTTTTATTTTGTATTCACTTACTAATCCACAGGAGTTGCTAATTTGCAGTATATTTTGCAGTTGTTAATGAAATTTGTGAGTCTTTATTATACTTCAGGTTCAAAGGCAGCTTTGTTCCCAATTGTTAAAACAAAACAAAACACACAGTATCAATACAAAGCCTTCTGTATTTATTTTAATTTTCTTTCTCTTCTCTGCTTGCATTCCCAGCTCCAATTCCACGCAGTGGTGTAACTAATTTATTTTTGAAATTTTATTCACTTAGGTGGAATTAAATGTAAATCCACATTATACTTCACATTATATTCAATTACACTAGTATATTGGGTTACACTTTTAAAAATGTACTGGTAAGATTCTGTCCTGCATGGAACAGAGCTCTGAGGTTTCAGAGGCATAGAGCTAGATCCTACACATTAATGCCCAGCAGAGAATTCTCCTGCACCAGGGGACTTTCCTAATGGATGTTAGTTTCTAGATTATGCTGTCTGAGTGGTGTACAGGGCCATAAATTCTGTAGAGAATTTTAGTCCCTAAGTGTTTGGTTGCGCTACAGTTATTACAGTTGTTTTTGAGTGTAAAGTCAAGTCTTGTCGTCAGTATAATGTAACTGTATTTGTTTGTTAATATGGGTAAAAAGGTGTTTAGCAAGTTCAGCGTACTTGGGCTTCACAAATCAGGAAAAGAAGAGAAATCTTAATTGCACTGCCTCAGTGATCAAATTCAGTCCTGGTAAGCAGCTTTTTCTACACTAGCTTTTATGGAGCTACACCTGCTTATGCTAGGTCTGGATTTGGGCTATTATTTCGGGATGTGTGTGTGAGAGAGAGAGAGAGAGAGTGATATATATAGTATTGGGATCTGGATAAAGACTTCATTGGCATGAGACTGTGATGGACATGTCATTGCTGGATAGTGAGGCCAGGAACCTGTCATGTTGTCATGGTAAAACTTTTGTAGCACATAATGCTAGCCAATATTAAACTATTTTAAAGAGTGTTAAAATACCTTTTTGTGACTGGGATTTTTTTGTATGATTGCATCTCTGTGTCTTGGTGCCTCAGTTATCACTAGTCTGGTTATATTCAATGCACAGGGAGCTAGAGAACCATTAAAAAACCCACCAAACAAAAAATAGCCCTCCCCAACCTAAAATGCTTTTCTGTATATGTAAGCGTCATGATATTGAAGTCCACAGCTTGTATTAGGACTAGTAGTAAATGCTGGATTCTGCTGGGAAGCTCTTCTAAGGGAATGAAGGTCTTTTTCTACTGTCTGGAAGTGTGTACAGTGTTGGTTCTGTTTGCTGAGTGACCATTGCTTTAATCAGTGAAAGCTCTAGGTGTCCCCTGATGTTGTATATGGAAAAGCTAACAGTGGGTCAGTGTTTAGTCTTGCTTAGCCTAAGACTTTGGCTAGTGTAATTTGGTTGGAGAAATTCCACATTTGAAGTTTCATTTAAATTATTGAGCCAGTTTGAAACTGCTGAAAAGTTAGAATGTTATAATAATAAATCCTGGAGTGAGCAAAGATCTTCTTAGACAAAAGTCATGATAAATGTACTGATTACACAGCTCAGAAATATCACAGGGTTCTTCAGACTATCAGTTATAGATCATTTCCACAAATGTGATCTTTATGTTATCGTATTATATAGACTAAATGAGTTTAACATATGAGTGGTAGCTTTCTGTGTGTATCTCTGTTATTTCTGACCTAATATCCTCGCAGAAGGTAATATTAACATTAATAGTTTGTGTTCCATATTTGGATATTTTTTTCATTTTAAGAAATATTTAAAGTCCTGGTCCTGCAAAGGGATCCACAAGCTCAGACTTTTATGCTCTTTGGAGCCCTATTGTAGTAATTTCTTTATGGCCCAGTGACTTTTGTTTTGTTTTTGATGCTCATCTGTCTAAAATGAATGGAAATGTCTGTGCCTGATCTTTGTTTTCGTGGAACATTAGGGCTCAGATGATTGTTTGGTGAAAATTTGGGCTACAGATGATGGACGCCTGCTTTCGACATTGCGAGGACACTCGGCTGAAATTTCCGACATGGCTGTGAACTATGAAAACACATTGCTGGCTGCAGGCAGCTGTGATAAGGTAGTCAGAGTATGGTGTCTTCGAACCTGTGCACCAGTTGCTGTGCTGCAAGGCCATTCAGCTTCCATTACTTCCATACAGGTAAGGGATAACACTGTCTCCAGATTCCTAAGTTCCTTTTAAAATGGTGGAGGAGCAATGGGAGCAGTCTCCTTTCACATCTAACTTGGCAGATCAGAGCTGGTCCAGGTTGATAGTGACCGAAAGTCTTTGCCAGCGACCCTCTTTTCTGTCATTTGTGTAAAATACCTTTCATTGGTCTAGTTCCTAGTGATCAGGTATCTCAAAGTCTGTCACCACAACTGGCACCCTTTTGGCAGTCTGCATGAGGGCTATGGATACTCCTAGAGATTTATTTATTTAGTTTTTCAGAAAATATCTGTTTGCTAAAACCTTTTATTACAGATCACTTGCATTTGATTTGCATGTATCTTAATCTGAACATCAGGGAGCTGTGCTGGAAACTGGCATATGTATACAGAGGGCAGCGTAATTGCAATGGTGTGGGACGTACGTGTGTGAAGTAGGGGCAAAATGGAAACTGAAAATGGTCACTGTGCAAACTGCTCTAGTAGCGCTTACTGTTACAACCTCATTACCTTACCAGCAGTTCTGTTCTGTAGTGGTGACTTAGTTTATAACAGCCAGCGAAATCATGTTAGTCTATTACAGTTGGCACCATGTTTAAACCAAGTTCAAATGCAGTTCCCTAATATGGAAGGAGGCACAGTGCTGACTGAGCCTTATGATGGTTGGTTATAAATGGAAAGAATTACACAAATGTAACTTCATGAAGGTAGACAGCAGTTAGTCTTTAAAAGTGCCCCAGGACTCTGTTGTCTTTCTACAATAGACTAACACGGCTCCCCCTTTGGAATTTGACTTCATGAAGGTAGATGTTGAAAGGAGCACATAAATAACATAATTAGAAAACTGGAATTAATTCAGGAGTTTGTGCAATAACTGTTTGATGTTTCAGAACTCTGGCCAGAGAAACTCAGTTTAAGTCACGAGTTAATGTTTCTGATTTAAAATATTTGATTCTTTACCCAATGTTATAATGAATCATAAAATATGTAGTTCCTTTGGAGGTTTACATACATGTGCGGAATGCAAAAAATAACTTCCTGTGAAATATTTATACACATTTACAATTTATTAAAGAAAATATGCTGTTTTAAATTGGTCTTATTTTTTATAAGCAGATCTTAAAACATTTACCAAATACCTAGTTGCCTGAGGATTAAACTTCCTATCCAGATTCTTGTCACCAAAGAAAAACCCATAGTCACAGGGAGATGCCCTGGTGAAAAGTACCATCTGTCCTCCAGTCCCTCTAAAAACTGCTGGGAAGTCTGAGAGTGCTCAGATTCCTGCCTGAGTGCTCTCCTGGATCATGGTGGATGTGTATCCAGTTTGGTATCAGTCTCTGTTAATATGTGCGAGAGAAAACAAAGCTCCTGGAAAGGAGGAGCATTTTCTCACCTTGTTACTGTACAAAAGGAAGGTCTAGGTTACACTCACCTTCCCAGCTTCTGAGCAGCAGGCTGAGTGCCTTTACTACTCAAAACATACACATTCTTCACTTTCTTTGCTTGATTTTTATGGAAAATTAGTTTCTGGAGAAATGTATGATGTGAGTCTTTTTATTCATTCAGAGAAAGTTCATACTTTCAATGGCAAGTAGATTCTTTTCAAGTCCCATTTATAAGATACCTCTATTTAAAAGGGCAGGGAAGTCAACTGCTTTAACTCTCATTTAACTCGTATTTTTAGTTTTCTCCAGCAAGAAAAGGAACAACCCGATACCTCACTTCTACCGGTGCTGATGGAGCAATCTGTTTCTGGCAGTGGCATGCCAACACAATTAAATTTAAGTAAGCTCATTTTGGTATTATAATCATTCAACTAAAGAAGCCATTTTTTTTAACTTGTAGAAAGCATTGAGGTGTGTGGAGCCTGAGAGGGGGCAATGAGATGTGGACAGAGAAATATTCTTTTTTGGATAGAATGAAAAGAGAGCATTTTCATTTTGCTGCTTATTCCTTTGTCTGGGTGGCATAATGCTTTCAGTGAAGAACTTTCACAAGGATTCCCTCGTTCTGCAAGTGGAGCCTTGATGCCATTCACCAGTGTCCAGTTGCCCTGCTAGGTCCATTGGACACTATGGAGTCCTGAGAAGAGGAGGTGGTAGCCACATTAGACTTTGCAGCTGTCTTAGGGCAATGTGCTTTCTCTTCATGCTCCGTGACTCCCAGGGGGCTCTAGAGGATTGGCCCCTGAGTTCTTCGCTCTTTGCTTCACAAGCCGTAGTTGTGGAAGGACTTCCTAACTTCATGGCCTGTAGATTTAGGCTCAAATTCTACTCTGAAATGTGCAGGCAGGCAAATTCCATAAACTTTAATGAGAAGTGTACATATCTGGAGACAGTTTTGATTCTTAAGAAGTGTGGGTTTGATGACATGCTACAGGCTATTGACTTGTCAGTTTCTTTTTTAAGTATGTTTGAGTTGTTGAACATGAACAAAGAAAATAGGTCAAATGACCTTTTTAACTCTCAAAAGTAGAAAGCGTGTTGTTATTTTTAAAAAATTAAACTGATTTTTAAGGGTATCTAGCTGCTGGCAAATGTCAGACAACAAATTCTGAAATAAAAGAACTTAATATGAAAATATTGACCCTTAACTTGAACCACGGAGTTACTCTGATACTCCTCTTGTTAGGAGACATGAGGATAAGCTCATAAATTAAAACTGTCATTTTCTTGCATTTAGGGATCGCCCAGTGAAATTTGCGGAGAGATCCAGGCCTGGTGTTCAGATATCGTGTTCATCTTTCAGCTCTGGTATGTGTAGAAGTCAAGAAACAACATTTCAGTTTTTTTTTCTCTCTCTCTCTCTTTCTAAATGAAGGTCAGCTTTAAACTAACTCTGGTCCTCTGTAGTTATTGAAAAATAATGAAGATAGTATATCTGGGGATACACTGATAGTCTATAGAAGAAAGTTTGCTATTGAGTTGAGATATTTTTTGGAAACAATTTGATTTAAATTAAATGCGAAGTGGGAATTTGTACATTTAAATTGGCTAATTCTTCAATAGGAATGATGACTGGGTTAATTTTTCCTTCATGAGGAGCTGTGAAGGAAGGTGGGGGAATCTAAAATTGGGAAGCATGAATTTATCACATGATCAAATCATGACGTTCATATTTAGACATAACTCGCATTGCCTTCAGGGGGAACTTAGCTTCCTCATGGCAGCTGATAGAGAGGAAGCTCCATATCCTTTTAATATTAAACTCTTTATTATAGCATTATGAAAAGGAATTATTATTTCTTGAAGATCCTGTCTGTAATATTGGCAATGCTATAAAACTCTGTCTTTCTCCAACTCATTTTAAAAATCTGCTTCTGAACTGGATAGTTATGTTGTTTTCTGCTTGTATTTCCTACCAATTTCATATTCAGAGCTTTGTCCACCTTTTATTTTTTTACAGTTCTTTCCCTTTGAAAAATGTTTGTTTTTAAAAAGTTAAAAAAGGTTACATTCTATAAACTTAAAATTGGATGGAAAACAATTTGATATTGAAAAGACCACAAAGATCTGATTTTTATTTTTTAGTTGCTTACAACTTTGCTAAATTAAATTTTCTGTTCTTCAGTATATGCTTACGGCTATTTTTTAAAAATGTCAGCCAAAATAGTTAATTCATTTCTGTTAAAAAATTTTGATGACTTTATTCTTGAAAAGCTCTAATGTCCCCCATTTGGACAGCAGACTTGAAATTTAGCCGAGGTTGTGGCTTCTTGGTAAGAGATGTTTCTTCCGCTGTACTTGTGAAAGTCTGCCCATGTTGGGCCAAATATGGGGGGGAAATATGGAATGTGATTTGTAACTAGACTATATGATCATGCAGATGCACAAAGGGTTGAATAAAAGTTGCTCAGGTATCCTTAATTTGGGCATTTTTTAACTCTTGAGTGCTTGACTTTTCATTCTGAATAATGCTTTTTTGACATTGTTTGTGAGTAATTGATTATCATGTGACATAGACAATATTATAGAGTATAAGTAACAAAACTAATCCTGAAGTGTCAAGGATTTGGATCAGTAATGTTTTAATCACAAGGCCATTTTTTGTGGTGATGTATGCTTCCGTGTTGTGATGTGTCTTTGAAAATAAATGTTCTGTTACCCTCTTTTGATCCAACCTGGCAGTCTGCAAGAGAGAGGATACCTTATAGTTGTACTTACCTACAGAATGAAACGAAAATCATTCACCCCTAATTACCCTGAAATTGCTAGCCTGTTTCAGATCACACTAACCTTGCCATTTCCCCATGAAAGTTAGGCTTTCAGAATCACTAATGAATTTTCAGTGTCACAAATTAGGCATCCTGTGACACTATCATCAGAGAACAATTATTACAGAAAATATTTTACTCTGTTAGGCCCTGATTAAACAAAACATGAGAAGTCACCTCAATAGGACTTAAGTAAGTTCTTAAGTGCTTTGCTGAGTTTGGGCCTAGGAATTTGGAAACCATTCTTTGTTTTTTATTTCTGTGTATTGGTCTCGCTGATCGAACTGTGGTAGGCATGCAGTAATTGAATGCTTTATTTTGAAATGTTATCTTTGTTCAGAAACAGTTCTAGTAATTTGAACCATTCTTTAGCAATGAGGAGATATGTTGAAGCATAAATGGTCTCAAAGGCACAGCTCAAAGAAATATTTAAGCCAAAATTAAATTTTTATGAACAAATTTAATTCCACTGAAAATCCTCAATTTAAAACTGAATTATGCTGCACTAGCTGTAACATCATGATCACAAAGTTTAAAGTTTCTTTAGTGGCTTTTCTTCTCACAGAAAATACTCTCTTTCCCAGGTGGCATGTTCATTGCAACAGGTAGCACTGACCATGTGATAAGAATATATTATTTGGGCTTGGAATCACCAGAGAAAATTGCTGAGTTAGAGTCCCATACGGTAAGAGCTGAAAGAGAAATTAAATCTTCTTCCATTTTAGCTCAGCCTGGATATTTAATATTTGTCTGGGATATCCTCTTGGACTAATTTCTGAGTTTTGATATGAAGGCTGATTGAAAAAATAGTAATTGTTAAACCTAGCATTAGGAGATTTCTTAATAACTGTTTATTACTGAGCATTGGCAGTATGCTTAGTGATTAGACAACACATATTAATGGCACACGTTCTCTATATGGTTACTGCTGGCTGTTTTATAGCAACATTGACAGAGCTGTTAATCTTGAGAAATTTGGAATGTGTACTTATAAATGCCCAGTTGGCTCTATCATCCACTTTTAGCAGTTTTATATGGGTTAAGGCCAGTACTTATTACAAAGGGTAATAAGGAAAGTGGATACCCAACCTCACTGAATTTCATTGGGAGTTGGGTGCCTAGTTTTCTTAGATGCCTTTGAAAATTTAATAAAAGTATATGTTAACAAATGGTGATACTTAAAAATATGTCTCTAAATGACTTTGTAGAGTATCAGTGAATTCCTTTTCCATATTTGCTACTTTACAAGTTAAAAGATGATTTTAATAACTGTAATGCCTTTAGTGATTCCAACCTTGCTCCTCCTAATTCCATAAAATGTTGTCAGCATGTTTCTGAAAGGCTGAAACAGCAGGGACTTAATTCAGGATAAATCTTCATTATTATTTCTCTTTCAATTACAGTCATCCAGTCAGGGAACAGAATCAAAACCATATGACTAAAATACCAGTCAGGAATAATGAATAAGAAAGGTACATGGCCAGCATGTTATGTCAGCAGTCCATAAAATGACACTTGTTTGCATGGAATATTAATTTAAAAATTGAACAGTGAACAAATTTGTAACAATGAGTGTCTATATCTGAAAATTTAAAAATGGGAATATGGTTGAAATTTGCTGAATAAATAGATCTCAGATTCTGAAATACTCAGTCCAAAAACTCAGTAGCTATGATGGTTTTGAGCTAAAAATACAGTCTTGCCCAATCTCCTTGGGGGTTGGCTCTCACTGGGCTTCAGTGGCTGAGAGAGAAACTGTAGTCCTAGCAACTCTCCCATTACAGTGAGCTCTGTTCCAGCGCACCCCCTCACCGGAGCATCTGGAAGTCTAGCAGACTGATTGTGACTTCCTAAGTCAGTTTCTTTCCCAGGCTGCTTCACAGGCAGGCAGTCCAATAATTCACTGTCATTTAGTAATGGTAAAGATCATAAAGTCTAGCAGTGTTTGTTTCTGGAAAATTAACCCCAAATATTTTTAGTTCTATATTCTGAAATACTACATGAAGTCTATGGAAAGATCCAATTTGACTGGTTTAAAAAAAACCCCAAACCCTAATTCCAAACTTACAAAATGTTTTCTGCTGTTTATTTGTTTGTTTGTTTATTTTTAGGACAAAGTAGTTGCAGTTCAGTTCTGTAACAATGGTGACAGGTAAGCATGTATTCTGGGCTTTTCCTAGTATGACACATCATACTAGCGGTAGTCACATTAAAGCAAGTTTTGAAAATATGCAGGTTGTTGGGTTTTTGTTTGCTTTAATGTGGACTAGTACTTTTTGAGCCATCATGCTTTTTGTGGAAAGTAGGTGCAGTGCCTCCTGGAACTCCAGAGGCACAGAGAGAATGGTTTCTGCACCTCCTTTGCTTGACTCAGCTAGCTTTTAGGAGCAGTTTCAGAGGATGTGAGGCCATGACCACAGCCCCAGCTTGGAGAAACTAGTTCTTGAATTTAGGAAAGCTGTATTTTTCTCATTTCCTACATTCATGTACAAAAGAGGAGGCTACGTTCTCTTTCCCCATCCATTGCACAATCTTCCCTGTGCGTTTAGGCCCAATGCAAAATTCTTTGATTTCAAAAGAAATGAGTGCTTGGATCAACATCCTTGTGATGCAATCTACAGTGCAGCTGGCCAAAACCAGCATGATACTGAATGAAAAGGCTGTTTTAGTTCCCCTTTTCCCCCTTGTTGATTGGCGGTTTGTTTGTCTTTTTAAAGATGGGGTGGGAAGAGAATTTAATTTAAACTCTATTTTTTCTAAATTAAGCATATCATATCTAACAAAAGCAAGGAAATTAAGAATTAAGGCTCCTCGTTTTTATCTGATTTTTATATCTGATTTAATGGAAAAAAATTCCCCCATTGCATAGGGTTCTGGGGGCATTTCTATCCGTTTAAAAACGAAACAAAAACAAAAAGCCCGCAGCTGGCATATTTGAAAACATTTTTTAAACAGCACAGAACTGCTGATATGCTGCTGCAAGACAAGAACAGCAATTGCTCCTAACTCTGACCTAATTCCTAGATGTCTGATATCTTCTGTCAGGTCCACCTTGGACAATGACTTGAGTAAGCAAATAGTCCATTCCCATGCCCTAAAGTTCAGCAAAACTAAGGTCTGAAAAACATGCAAGAGAAGCACATTTTTAGTTACAAACATGCTGCCTCCAGTGCCATGCATCCACATGTAGGTGCTGTTAGGTGAAGCATCTTAGCTGATCTCAACATCTGGGAGGTTCTGTAGGGAAAGACATGCTGTATAGGGGTAACCAGGAGCCTCATCCCATGCTTTTGGCTCTGGGCTGTGTGTTGATTTGTATGTAAAAGCGAAAACAGAGGACCAGTCTTCAGGGGAGTGGAGATGCAATTTCTCTTCATGTACAAATGTTGGATTAAATCTGTTTATAGGCAGCAATTAATTAATTTAAAACAAAAGCATATTTCATTCCTCCCATTACCAGCATGTTGAAACTTATCTAAAAGCAGCACTCAGTTAACTGTTCTTCTTGTAATCAGCAGCAGAGAGCACTACAGTTCAGCATTTTCACAAGAGTACCGATGCTCCATGTATTGCTTAGTATTCTCTTCTGATTTTTTTGGTGGTTTATATACAATTTTTCTCCTATGTGTCGTGGTGTGGAGAAATTATATCAACAGAAATTAATATTATGCAGTGGTCTTAATATTTCCTAAATTGTGATACCTCTCTAGGTGTCTAGCATGAATTATTATGAACTACAGTACTGATTTTTAGTTAGAATATTACTGCGTGTACTCTACTCTGGATCCATATTACAGTGAGTGAAGCTGTTAATATATGTATGCAACATCTGTTCTCTAAACCCCCATGCTCCTATTTGGCTCTGCTTTTGCAGAATCAGGATCTAAAACCTTAATGTCTTGGCTATCATTTCTTTTGTATGTTTTATTCACTTTTTTTGCTGATCTCTGATATTGTGGCTGGTATTCCACACAAGACTAATATATGCACTGTCTCTATGCAAAACTTTTTGATCTGGAAGATAAACACTGGATTAGAGAATAAAAGCAAAAGGCCCATGGTAGAATTTTCAAAAGTTCTTAAGCCCAGCTCGGCACTAAAAATCTTTGCTGGCCTGTTGATCGGAGATGTGATGAGGTGTGATTTCTGACTAACCTGACTGTGCCAGCAAAACCTGTAGTTTATATTTGCCCTTTTTGCTGGTATAAGCTGTGTAGACAGTAGGAGTGCTTTAGTGCTCCTTTTGCAGACCTGGCCTAAGTGGTATAGGCATATAAATCCCATTGAAAGTCCTGTGTCACTTAGGCACTTAAATTTTCCTCTCAGCATGCTGTATTGATGCTTTTAATGTAAACTCCACAACCCCCTATTTAGGTTACAGGAGTGATGAAAGAAATCCTTGAAAGAAAATAAAGTCAAAATAAAGGAAGAACCTAGCCTGAATATATTTATAGGTGTTCCCCTTCATCCCCCTTCCCTGCGTTATGGTAAAAATTAAATGTTAAAAACCCCAAAGTGTCACTTACTAAAATAAAATTTTGCAGGTTTGCATTGGTATATGAAAAGCTTCAGGTGAATTGTTTTTAAGAATAAAAAATATTGGGCTTCATGAATTATATGTACAATACTTAGGGAATTTATGTATTACAAGAAAAACTAAATATTGTTTCATTGATGACCATGACGGTTTTATGTAAGGGAGTGTCATTTTACTAAATATTTTACTTTTTAAGGCACAAGAGTTTGGAAAACGCGGCCGCGTACAGTCACCTTCACAAACAGGGCTATTCATTTGCAGATTTGGGCATAATCTAATAATAGATAGTAGAACCTGGCAGTATGTTTTCTTCTCTGCTGCTATTGTAAAATGGACCACTGATGTCATTAGAGGGAGAGATTGCAGCTTATCTGCAGAGCAACACTGAATTCACTACGAGGCCATATACTAGTTGTAACTGTAATTAGTCTTGTGGCATAAAAACTATTTTATATGGTACAGTGTCCAGTACAAAAATAGTCATTGTTTTTGCATGATACTCTGGAGCAGAGAGCTACAAACAAAATAGAAAGAAAGATTAAATATTTCTTGGCTTTGATGCTGACAAATTGTGACTCTTTTTTTTCCATGTTTGCCTGAAGTTTAAGATTTGTCAGTGGGAGCAGAGATGGAACAGCAAGAGTATGGCAATATCAGCAGCAGGAATGGAAGGCTATAGTCCTGGATATGGCTACTAAAATGACAGGGTAAAAGGAAAAAATAAACTCGTATTGTATCATCATCTCTGTATAAGAATGAAAATTTCCAGTGGCTAATTTAAAAAAAAAAAAAAAAAAGTATTATTTTCTATTGCGAATTAATCTCAGTGCATGTAGTTGGATGTGTATTGAATGTACATTGTTCTTTTTCATTAAATGTCACAATTCATTTGAACATTTTAATTCATCTTGAAATTAATCCATGTTAACATATTTATTCAGCTCATTGCTCTCATGGATTGCACATTCATCCTATTTTACATAGGAAACTAGTATGTTGAATAGTGTCTCTCTCTTAGAAAGAAACTATATTGGAACCTCACTTATGTGCAGGTTGAGCTGCTCGTTTTATAATACGTGCAAAAAAGGTGTGGTCTCTCCCACCTATCAGCAAAGATTTAATTGCAGTTGCTGTAGTGTGGCCTTAAATTCCAAGGATTTCTTTATTTTTTCCAAAATATGACATGTTATTGTTATTACGTACTATGAAGTATTATAATAATAATTAAAACTAAACTGAATATTGCCAAAAATAAACAAAGTACATTTTATGATTCATTATCCTTAGGGTTGAATCATGTGCAGCATGTTGAATCATGTGAATTCTATAATGTTTTGGAGTCAGGCTGTCATTAATGTAAATAGTGACCATTTTCTGCAATTACATTTACAGCTAATGCCACTAAATTAATGTTTTAAGTAAAAGTATGATTATAGGATATTTATTTGAATGTTTTCTTAACATTGGCGGGGGTGGGGGTGGGGAGGATTGGAGATGCAATGTGATGTAAAATTTGATAGGCTGGTTGGGCTCTCAATTTTTTGAGAGTGTGGGGGCTTTTGGCATGTTGTTCAAATGACTTCAGTAAGTTGAACAGCATTAGAACAAACACAATCACAAAAAATAGAGATAGAAAAGGCCTGCTGGACAATTCTGTCCATTCAGAATCTGTATATTTATCTCATACAAGTTAATATGTGTAGCACTAAGCATCTTTAAGATGGCCATCTAACTGTAATTTAGATTTATTTAACCAGTAGGTACTCATTATGGAATTTACAATATCACATGACAGTGGTGGAAGGTAAGAAAAATACCTACTGAACAAAGGACAAATTGAATAATTTTCAAGTAAAGAGTTGAAACATTTAGAAATATCCATTACCTAGAACAGGAACCCTTGAATATAAACAAATCCTTCCATAGCTTGTAAATATGGTTATGAATTTCAATTGTTTATAAATTGCACAGATGTGTATGCATCTCAGAAATGTCAACAGTTTCAAAACAAAAATTAATGTTAAGACTAAAGAGAGAGAGATTCCTTCTAGCTAAGTCGTAAGCTTCTTAGGGTAGGGACTGTCATTCATTAGATATTTGTATCGCACCTAACATAATGGGGCTGAAGCAGGCTGTGGTCTTTGCAATATGAATATTTAATAGTATCTGATTTTACTCACATAGAGAAATGAAGAATAAAGGTTACTGTCAAATGCAGTTAATAGTTTCTTTATCTGCTTCCACCACAACAAAATACATTCAAAAATTGCACAAACCATTATTTATTTTCCAATTCAATCAAACTTCACCATCCTGTTATTATACCCAGTAGATACAATAGAGTGGTGACAGCCAATCTCTCATTAATTTCCAGTTGAATTACTACTGAGCAGTTTTGCTGTTTAGTTACTGAGGCTTGATTTGCATTTTCCATTTTTGAATTTCCACAGTAACTGCTTGGTATCTGGGGAGGACAAAGTAACTAAACTTAAGGTTACTATGGTGGCTTGGGATCGATATGATACCACGGTCATCACAGCGGTCAACAACTTCCTTTTAAAAGTATGGAACTCATCCACAGGACAGCTTCTTCATAGTTTATCTGTAAGTAAAATTCTACTGTATATTTCAAAATTGTATATTTCTGTGACCAGAACAAGATTCTGTCACCCTTCCACACACTGTGTAATATTTTACTCCTAAAGTAGGTCAATGTTTCTTCTCCTGAGTTCTGATGTCAGGAGTATGTATGGGGAGAAAGAGAAAATGAGAAAAGTGCTACTGTTATCCAGAAATTTCTGGCTAACAGAGAATGGCCTCTCAGGGACATAGCCAACTAGTATAAAAGAAGCCCCAAAATCAGGAAGCTGCAGTGGTCCTCTCTGTTGGTCCCATCTCACTTGTGCTCAGTTGAGGATTTGGGCTATTAGATAGTAGATGATAGTAAACGGAGCTAAAAGACCTCAGAACGTTGTCTGAAGAGCGGTGTGTTTCAAATGTGATGTGCTTACACATCATTGACTTCAAAATAAATACTTAGTTGTGCGTTGAACTTGTTACATAGAAACATTACTTTATTTTCCTACTTCGATTTCATCACAGGGCCATGATGATGAAGTTTTTGTTTTGGAAGCACATCCATTTGACCAAAGGATCATGCTTTCTGCAGGTCATGATGGGAACATTTTTGTGTGGGACCTGGACAAAGGAACAAAAATTCGCAATTACTTCAACATGGTAAGAACTGAGAGAATGTTTTCACACTTGTATGAAACTGGGCTTTTTGAAGGAAGGATTTTAAGAATTTAAATTATTCTAAGACTAATACCAAGTCTTTTGGTAATCTAGCATGTTTACATCTCTGAAAATCAGTGGAATGTTTCTGACCATTTTTTTCAGAATGGTTCTTAAGGGAGGTGGCATTAAGATTTTAGGAGAGATGAGACGCTGACTTAAAACTTAACTGATATTTGCAAATGTTAAAAAAATAGCTAAATGGAGGATTAGTGAAATTTTATTTCATTTGTGTGAGATGGAAGCTTATATTAAATTGGGACTTGACAGAATGTGTGTGCAATTATATAATGATATTTGAAGATTCTGTGAAGTAGGGCAGATTACATCTTAATATTGAAACTAGTGTAGAAAATAAATGATCTAAAATGGATGTGCTGTGTGTGTATATTACAGATTGAAGGCCAAGGCCATGGTGCTGTTTTTGATTGCAAATTTTCACCAGATGGACAGCATTTTGCCTGCACAGACTCACATGGGCATCTGCTATTATTTGGTTTTGGATGCAATAAATATTATGAAAAAGTGAGTTGATTGAATCTTAAACTCTTCTACATCTTGAGCTGATTTTGTTTGGGTAGTGTTATTTATGTTGCTCCTTGGTACTTCTTTCATGATGATCTCTCAGCGGTAATTGGATTATGTGGCAGTCACTGGTTATCTAAATCAAAATCTGCATGTGTTTAAATATCCCACAGCAAATCTTCTTTTGGTATTGGGAATAGCAGAAATTTGGCAGACATGGAGAGGCTGTGACTTTTAAAAAAACAAACAAACATATAGTGTAGGCTTGTATATATTTAACTTAATGTGGCAAGGAAAAGGGTCAGTTTGTGAAAAAGCAATCAAAATACCAAAGTCTGTTGGTAATTTCAGGAAAAGAGAAGGATTTTATTTGATCAAAATTTGTCACTGCTACTTTCAAATTTTACACAAGTTCTTTTCTTATGACCACATAAATGGTCAGTCAGGTCTTCCTTTGATGTAAGAGCCTCCAAGTTCAAACTAACAGTAAATTGACTATGTAATTATTTTGCAGTTGATTCCCTTCCTGCATGAAAAAATATGATGCGATTGACTAATATATAGTAAATGACCCAAATGTCTTTACTTAGACCTCTGAAAAGCAGGAAATACAGAGGGAAGATATAGGCACTCCTGAATTTTAACCTTAACTCTGCTCTCTGGAGCTAGTAGTTGCTACTAGGAATGGTTCAATAGAGTGGAGTCATAAGAAGTAGGTGTCACATGTTATATGCTGGGCTATGATCTGTGTGATTTTCTGTTCACTCCTGCCATGTAATTGTATAGCTTGATGCCAATTATACCACACAAGGGGTTTCTGTATCAAGGCCAGCACTGTCCCTTGGGGGGAGCGGGGCCCAGGGCCAACTGGCCTAGGCGGGGCCCCGCCCCCCCCCCGCCATGCTGGAGGGGAGTCGGGCCACTCCATCCCCCCAGGGAGCCAGCCCGGGCGGGGAACCTGAGACCAGGAGCTGGCTCCGGCCCTGGCCCTGGCAAGGGGGGCCGCCGGTGGGGGGAGCCAGCCACAGCCAGGACCCCAGGCTGCTGCGGCTGCAGCTGGTGCCCCAGCCGGGGACCCGAGGCCGTCGCTGCCACCTGCGAGGGCTGGCCCTGGCCACATGGGGCAGGCTGGCCCAGAGGCGGGTCCCAGCCACCTGCCCCACCCATGGGCCTGTCTGCTCCGCCCTGGGGGCGGGGAGGGCTAGCCCAGGGGCCGGGCTTGCCGAAGGCAGCGGGCAGCAGGGAAGAGTGTGGCCGTGGGGGCGCTGCAGTGCAGACCCCGCACTGCCCCGCTTGGAGCGGGACAGTGCGGGGCCCACGTAACCATGGGACCCGGGGCAATCGCCCTGTTCGCCCTCCCCCCCCCAGGGACGGCCCTGATGAAAGCTCATAATATATTCTGCATTATTGTTATGGTATCATGTTTCCTGCAACATCATGTATGTGTACAGATGTAAAGCATGTTTCCAGGTATTTTATGTGGCTCAGGGGGCAGGCAGACCATCAGGGCTGCCTCTCAGCATGGAGGATGAAGAGGTGTATGACAAAGACAGTGCAAACTGAACTCCCTAGCTCAGGTGGGACAAAGAGAATCACACAGCAAGGAGGGAGAGGAGGAAGTCTCCCACCCTTTCTGAATAAAGAAGATCACTGGAAGGAGGAGGAGGTGTGAAGGGGGTTGGAAAACAAATACAGACACTTGGAAGGGGGGAGAGGCTTTTTGGCCTAAGAAAGACCATCTTAAAGCATTTTCCACCACAGCCAAACATTGTGAGTAATCCTGGGTGCTCTCTCTTGGGGCGAGAGAGAAAGACTTGTGTGTTCCTCTGTTCTCACATTCTAGGTGATGTTTGGGGTTAAGCTGGTGGAGGTGGTGATGTCACCTGAGTCCCTGTCCCAGTCTGGTCAGGACATCTCTTAGGATTAGAACAAAGAAGTTTTGGAACCCTAGTTCTTTGTCAAAGTTCCAACCATTGAACTAGGTTTTCAAAAACACAGTTTTTGGATGTTTCCTTACACTTATAAGGGTCATTATCAAAGAGTGTGCTGGCCTCTCAGCAGCTGTATAAGACCACAGCACTAAGGGATGAAAGTTGGAAAAGGAACAGAGCCCCACCCAGCCACTCTCCACACTTCTTGCTCTGCTCCAAAAAAGCTCCAGATTCCCCTGTTCTGCTCTGATCCCCTCCCTATATACCCTAGTTCTGCACCAACATAATTATAAACATTGGAAGATATTATGAGCAACTTTTTCTTTGATTACCCTCGGTCTCATTGCTCGGGAGAAGGTAAGAATCATAGAAACTGGAAGGGACCATGACAGGTCATTGAGTCCTGTTCCCTGCACTCCTCGCAGGACCAAGTTACCCCCATCCCTATCAGGTGTTTGTCTAACCTACTCTTAAAAACCTCCAAGGTAGGAGATTCCACAACCTGCCAAGGCAACTTATTCCAGTATTTAGTCACCCTGACGGTTAGGAATTTTTTCCTTGCGTCTAGGCTGAACCTCCCTTGCTGTAATTTAAGCCCATTGCTTCTTATCCTATCAACTGTGATTGAGAATAATTTTTCTCCTTCTTCCTCATAACAACCTTTTAGGTATTTGAAAACTGTTATCTTATCCCCTCTCGGTCTCCTTTTTTCTAGACTAAACAAACCCAGCTCTTTCAATCTTCCCTCATAGGTCAAATGTTCCAGACCTCAAATAATTTTTGTTGCCCTTCTCGGGACTTTCTCCAGTTTTTCCACATCCTTTTTAAAAATGAGGCTCCCAAAACTGGACACAGTACTAAAGTTGAGGCCTAATCAGTGCAGAGTAGAGTGGAAAAATCACTTCTCATGTCTTACTCACAATACTCCTGTTAATACACCCCAGAATGGTGTTTGCTTTTTTTGCAACAGTATTAAACTGCTGACTCATATTTAGCTTGTGGTCTACTATTACACCCAGATCCCTTTCTGCAGTATTCCTTCCTAGGCAGTCATTGCCCATTTTGTATGTGTGCAATGGGTTGTTCAATCCTAAGTGGAGTACTTGGCACATATCTTTATTGAATTTCATTTTATTTATCTCAGACCATTTCACCAGTTTGTCCAAATCATTTTGAATTGTGATCCTATCCTTCAAAGCACTTGCAACCCCTCCCAGCTTGGTATCATCTGCAAACTTTATAAGTTTGCCCTCTATGCCATCATCTAGGCTTGATAAAAATGTTGAACAAACCCGGACCCAGGACAGATCCCTGCGGCACCCCATTCGTTATGTCCTTCCAGCCTGAATGTGAACCGTTGATAACTACTTTCTGGGAGCGGTTATCCAACCAGTTTTTCACCCATCTTATAGTAGTTCCATCTAGTTTGTACCTCCCCAGTTTATTAATGAGAATGTGATGTGAGACCGTATTAAATGCCGTACTAAAGCCTAGATATACCACATCTACTGCTTCCCCTCTATCCACAAGGCTTGTGACCACATCGTAGAAAACTATCAAGTTGATTTGACATGATTTGTTTTTGACAAATCCATGCTGACTAGCCCTAAGCACCTTATTCTCTTCTAGATGTTTACAAATCGACTTCTTAATCATTTGTTCCATTATTTTTCCTGGAACAGAGGTTAAACTGACTGGTCTATAATTCCCTGGATTGTTCTTATTTCCATTTTTGTAGATGGTCACTATATTTGCCCTTTTCCAGTCTTCTGGGACCTCACCTGTCTTTCATGATTTTTCAAAGATAATAGCTAATGGCTCAGATTTCTCCTGAGTCAGCTCCTTGAGCACTCTGGGGTGCATATCATCAGGCCCTGGTGACTTGAAGATGTCTAACCTGTCATAATAATTTTTAATTTGCTCTTTCTGTATTTTAGCTTCTGACCCTATCTCATTTCTATTGCCCTCCTCTACATCAGACATCCAGGTTGAAGCGTATAAGTCCTAACTGCTTGCTAGAGTCTTTCATCTTTCTGCAATTAACACTAATTTATTTAACAATGCTTCTACAGTAGAGTCAGAATCTGCTTGTGGATTTTAGAGCACTGTAAATTAGAAATGTCGGTCTTGGTGCCAAACTTCCAAAAGGAGCCTCTACAGAATGCGAGCAGAGACCAGGGAATGTGTACAGGGCACATTTGGAGGCTGCCAAGGGTAGGGTTTGCCCTTGTGATACATGGTTGTAGTTAGGTTCAGTGACCCCAGCATGTCACCTCATGTCCTCCCAGTGTCTGTAATAATAGCCTGTCTTGGAAGTCCCCAGACTTCACCAGGGCGCTCGTCTAGCTTCTGGCATACATGTTGTTCTCTTTGGCTTGTCAGTTTCACGAATGCCAACCTGAATTTTTTAACTTTACCCTCAATAGTTTTCAACGTGAGCTTTCCCAAAGGAGCAGATGGGTACAGGCACTAGATAAATTCCTAAGAGTGATACCAGTTTGAGGAGGATCAGAGCTATAGTGTGAGCTCCAAGTAAGTGCAAAAGAAATTAGAACCACCAGGTGATTTCAGAAACACCATTTTTAGTGGCGTTCTATCTCAGGAACCCCTTGAGCACATGCAGAATTTGGACCTCTAATTCTATCCCCCATGAGGAACAGTCAGCATATGGATTTCAGGACATGCTAAGTTAGCATGTGGATTTCAGTGCACTTAAAATAGTTGCCTTTCAAACAGTGACTCTGAACCTTAAATAGAGCAAAACTACTGTTCTGCCATAATAAAAATGAAATGAGGCCTTTTCAGATACTTTCTGGGGTATGAGTAGGTAGGACCAGAAGTGGTTGTGGCTTTGGGTTTTCTTGTGATCTATACCAGAATTATGTTTAATTTATGGGAAATATGAAACTTGGTCTTCTGAGCTCCTGTTGGCATCTTGATACTTCATTCTCACTCTCTTCCCCACCTACTTACCCTGTCTTCATGTACATATTTAATTTTTTATTTCTCCATCTGCTCTTTTTTATGGCTAGTGGAGGACTGTACACTTTCTCTCCAGGGCTTCAGAATTTTTAAGGCTTGGGTATAGAACGCATTTGTGTTCATCATGTAATTGCCTCTGCAGATCTCCAGTGTAAGAGTTGTGGGTGCAGAAACGATTCTAAAGTAATCAGACTGCTGTTAATGGATACTCGCCTGTTACTAAATTGTCCTTCATGTAGATTCCAGATCAGATGTTCTTCCATACGGATTATCGGCCACTGATCCGGGATGCAAATAATTATGTGCTGGATGAACAAACCCAACAGGCTCCACATCTCATGCCTCCACCATTCCTAGTGGATGTGGATGGAAATCCACATCCTACGAGATACCAACGTTTGGTACCAGGAAGAGAAAATTGTAAGGATGAACAGCTTATTCCTCAACTGGGATATGTGGCTAATGGTATGTTATGTAACTTGTCTAATAAATTTATTGAGTGTATATGGTTGCTAAATAAGTAGGGCAACACTAGATGGAATAATCAAGCTAGACAGTGACCTTTAGTCCAGTCTTAATACATGGGGGATGAATTACAGCATGAATGAAGCAATGGAAGTGTACGGAATGGACTGTCCTAAAACTAGAGACAGGATTTGGGATACTATAGAGAAACGGTAGTACCCAAACATTTGTGAGCCTTACTCTACAACAAGCTGTATAATCAACAAATAAACCCATTAATTTCAGTGGGGCTGTATGCAAGGTAATGTGCTATACAGAATGAGTAAAGCAGGTAAAATAGTGTCCTGTATTTTGTTAGTATAGTAATTATAAAGTAAAGAAGTCTTTGAAAAGACAGTGCATTTTTGGTTTTGGAGTCAGATTTGTTCTTTGTAATATAAACTTCGTTATGTGAGTCTCTCTGTAAAAGATCTGACAGTATCAAATGAAACATTAGTACTGTATTCTTTTTCTCTATTGCTAACAGTGGTTTTCAGTGTGAGACTTGCAACGGGTAGGGAGAATCTTTTTAGTTGTGGATGCTTTGTGTAGATAAGTAGTTTCATATATGGCATACGTGAGACATTTGGTAGTCAAATAACATGAGAACCGGTTAGCAAGAAGACATATCTTAGTTCTTTTATATGTTTTTATACAAACTGATAGTCTTTGGCTTTCTCCAATCCATGTGAATGAGAATATTTTTTTTTTAACATCTGTAGTATGATAAACCACTAGTGCTGAACTTCATAGGAAAGTATTCAAAGAAGGAGCTAGATATCTCACAAAAATCTTTGTAGTAGTCTTCCATCTTGCTGAAATGGTTGGTAAGCAATGTATCTTATATAAACAGTAGTGAAAAACAATCGAAGAGTCAATGTGGTTATATAATGTATGTGAATTGAAGGCAGGAAGGAACTCTGCTGGTTCCATGTGGTGCAGAGTAGATTAACAGTTTTATATATTATTGAGTTTGACAGTGTTTGGGGTTGTTCGTAAAACTGAAGCTGACTGTTTGGTGCTTTTGTTCTCACTAAGGTGATGGTGAAGTGATTGAACAGGTGATTGGCCAGCAAACCAATGACCACGATGAGAGTATTCTTGATGGAATGATTAGGGAGCTGCAGAGAGAACAAGATCTGAGGCGAATGAATGAAGGAGAAGCCATCCCAAACCCCCCATACAATAGATCACACTCTATTAATGGTGGTAAGTATTCCCTCCTTGTCTGCTTTATTCATTTGCTCATAGATCTAGGAAAGCACACTAAACTACTGTGACCAGGTGTCTGGAGAGGCCACACTGAGAATGCCACTGCTTTTGCAAATTTGACCCAATTGCTTCAGCTTGGGAATGTTTTTTCAGGGCCCGCTTCAGAAAAGCCTGTGTGTTTGTTTGTCCATGTCCATCTAGATTTAGATCTTCTCTGTCAGAGGAGGGATTTGAATCCACATCTCCTACCTCACCAATGAATGCCGTAATCAGCAGGTTATAGAGGCATTCTGTCACTCTGGCCTAGATAAATTTATGTATTTTTGCAAAGTGGAATAGCTTCAGCAAGAGAGATTCAGAGCAGAATAGCACATAGCCTGATGGTTAAGATGCTTTCCTAGAAGTGGAGAGACATGAGTTCAGATTCGTGCTCCAGAGTTGGGATTCAAACTGGGTCTCCACATCCCAGCAAGTACCCTAGCCACTGTCTAAAGGTTATCAAGGGACAAAACACATACTACCTCACAATCCATTCCTTCTGTTCCCCCTGCATCCACCCCAGACTTTTCTGTTTGTTTGTTTGTTGACAAATTCCTAACATTTACCAAATCAAACCAAGTATTTTCTCTGATTTTTTCAGTTTGCTGACTGAACCAAAAAATCAATTATTTGCCCACTTCTACCATGACTGTTTTTTGTGTGCTTTTTGTGTCTCTCCCCATTCATTTAAGCCTAGCTTTACATTTTCATGCATAGATTTTTATTAAAATAGTTGTGGAAATGAAAGGAAGAAATATCTTCGTTTTTGTGTTTTAGCTCTTAGAAGTCCAAGTTTGGATGTAACGTCTCCACCGAACGTTGGTCTCAGACGCAGTGGTCAGATTGAGGGCGTCCGACAAATGCATCACAACGCTCCTCGCAGTCAGATGGCCACAGAGAGAGATCTCATGGCATGGAGCAGAAGAGTAGTAGTAAATGAACTGCATCCAGGGGTTAGCAGGTAAGATGATGCTATTGATACTGAATTTCTGTTGGAACCATCTCCATTCCTTTGCAGTACAAGAATACTAAGACATGTTGAGTTAATTTTTTCCCCATTTCCTTATGAATTCATTAGGTGCTGTACATTTGGAATCAATTGTACAAACATTATGAATTGTGTATACAAGTAAAGATCATATTATATCTTTAGGGAGTCTGTTGTTTACTTGATGTGTATGTGTAATGTGCCAAAGCATGCTTGGGGGAGGAAGAATAAATTATATAGTGTTTCAGTGATGCCTCTTGCAAAAAATGAGAGATACTATTTAAAAAATTTTTTAAATACATTGATTTTTCAGTACTTTATTTTTTTCAGAGTTAAAAATTAAAATTCTATTCTGCTTTGGAATTTGGAGATTGGTAATTTCTTACTTACTTAGTTGTTAACAGCTCCTTTGCTGGTTCAGATATTCCATTCTAACCTTATTGGGGTCATTTTTATTTCAATTATTCTCTTCCTTGAGAGGTATGTTTTCCTAGCGCAGTTTTAAAAATTTTGAATAGGTCTTCATGCTCACTGAAAGATTTCTTGAGTTATCATCAAATATCTAGCCAGCTCCCCTTTTAGAAGGAAATGACTAATGACATCCAAAGAGTTTAGCTTTCTTTTTTTGACAAAAAAACAATCTCGGGGTACTGCAATGAGGGCTTACACCCACTTAGCTGGTAGCAAGGAAGCAAATATTGTTCTGAACACATTCAGTAATTAGACTGGCAGTCTGTTTAATGATTTAGTGAATAAACTGAGTGTTTGCCCTATGTTCTTAGGGTTCAGGAAGAATGCCGAGCTGCCAAGGGTGATATAGAAGTTAATCTGTATACTGTTGAAAAGAAGAGAAAACCATCCTACACCTTGCAAAGGGTGAGTCATTTTTGCTAGAAGAAAAGGGAAAAGAAGAGTGGAGATTGTTTTAAACATGCAAAAAAGCCCAATATTAATTTTTCTAGATGTTTTAATATCCTTGCTACTTAATCTTTCTCATTTTGCTACATATCATTCCATTCTTAATTTAGTCTGTGCTGCAGAACAGTTTTCTCTCTACTGTGTAAAACACTGTCATGGGGGAGAGGGGAAACAGTGGAGTATATGGATTAAGTGAGGAAGGACTTACCTTAGATCAGGGGTTCTCAGCCCCTGGCCCGTGGGCCAATTTTGGCCTGTGGGGCTTCTTCAAATGGCCTGCGCTCTCCTGCTGCTGTCTGAGAGCCGGGCTGTGGCCACCTGCCCCCTGCCCAGTCCCAGCGTTGAGCATGGAGCCAGGTCCCACATGCAACTTGGAGCGGGAGCCGGGCTGCAGCGTCTGCTTACTGCCTGGTCGGGAGGTGGGCGGCATGGAGCCATGAGCCAGGCTATGGCTGGGAGCTGGGTCTCACATGCAGCCCGGAGCGGCTGCAGCGGCTGCACTTACTGCCTGGTCCTGGGGGACGGAGGAGGGAGAGGTTGCAGCTGCAAGCCAGGAGCCGGCTCCCACACGCAGCCCAGAGCAGGATTTGGGCTGCAGTGGCCACTTAGTTCCTGGTCCTGGGAGCCAGCCTCTGGCTGCTAGCCGGAATCCAGGTCCAGAATGAATCCGGGAGCAGGAGCCAGGCAGCTGCTGCTGCTCATTCCTCCTGCCCGGTCCCAGCTCTCTCAGCAACCAATCCTATGGAAGGAGCAGGGCTGCCTTTTAATTTTTTAAAAAAATTGGTTTTCACTAAATAAATGTTTAATTAAAATAATTTAATTTTAATCAATTAGAGTAAGTTTAATTAATTATGTAATTTAATTGACAATAGAGATTTTAATTAATTACATTTTAATTAATAGATTGGTAGCCCTTCTGGGCTGTAAAAATTATATTTGTGGCCCTTGAGGCAAAAAGGTTGGGAATCACTGCCTTAGATCAAAACTAATTTTGCAACCAAGCTCTAGATCCTACTGCTTCACTATATGGTGAAATCCTGCATCCACCAGAGCCTTATGTTCTTTAGTGGTGCTCTATGTGAATGGAGGGAGGTCTGCCGGCATGGCTGTTTTTGCTGGATGAGGGCCTGAAATATTTTCATGTTTACAGTAATGCAATAAATCCCTTGATATGCGTAGATGTTATGAGAAGATCAAATAGATTAGATTTTAAATGGAAGAATAAAACTATAAAAAAACCGAAATGGCTGACTGCTTGACAAATTAAGTGTTGTAACTACTTTACTCATTTTTTAAAAGGATTCAGACAATGCCTTTCTATTCTGCAACTGCTGTCATGGACCTGGGTCAATGTGAAGTCCCAGTGTTTGGGCACAGAGGCCCCTAAATTGCAACAGCAGTGTTCTATCAGTTCATATACACAGCCAGTTTGAGATACCATATCAAAGGTCTATTTTGTGTGCCAACCAGATGATACTGATATCATTCAAAGACTAATTCACACACTCTGCTGTAAAGGGTTTTTTAAAAAGTGCCATTAATTAAAACACTGAACACCATTTTAAATAAGTCTTGGATGAAATCTTGTTCCCACTGAAGTCTTTGACCAAACTTGCATTGATTTCAGTGGACCTGGATTTCACCCATTGTGCCTAAATATGGCAGCTGATAAGATCCTTTTTCAGGAGCCTTTGATTCTCATCTTCCTCCTCTTTATTATTATTTAGATTACCATAATGCATACAGACCAACATCCGAGATACTGTACAAACAGAGAATAAAAAGTTTGTCCCTGCCTGGGTTACTTTGTTTAATTTAAAAAAAAAAAAAAAAAAAGACTCATTGTCCAAATTTATTATGTCTCATATCAAATATATTCAATTTACAAGTAAAAGAGGTGGGGTTCTTTTTTCCAAGTGCCTGTCCTGTGAATTCAACTTGAGATCTGAAAGTCAAGCTGGCTTTCTTGCTGCTGATGCATAATCAATAATATCATCTGTTCACTCCTATGTTTTTCTTTGAGTCAGATCGAGGTAGTAGAGGACAGGCTCTTCCTTCCTGAACAGTGGTGGGAAGGATATTTGAATCTTTTGTTCTTTTCTGCCAGCAGCCGACATCCACACTGGTACTAAAAAGGTGTTGTCTGAAACAGTATTTAGAGTCGTGTTGAAAGCAGGTCTACTCTCTCAGTTTGATTTCTGGCATTTTTGTACATGTATTTTATAAGTATGCTAGAGGAAACACACAGTTCTTACAATGATTAATTTTTCTCATGTAGTCAAGACCACAGGGAGCAGCTGTTCAGCAAGAAATTGGCATTTTTACATAACCAATTTTTTTCAGGGTAGAATTACTTCTTAAAACAATAGGCAATAATTTTTCCAGCAATGTCTAGCCAAGGCAGAGTAAGTTAAGGATGGCATTTCAACCCAAACTCCAGATTTTCTGTTTTTCCATTGAGAACTGGACAGTATCCAATCCTTTTAATAAGGTGTGTTTTTGTAGTATATAGATTTAACTGCTGAAAGATCTAATCTTTGTCGTCTTTTCCCCATGACAAAGAGTGATTATCAGCCTGGCAGTGGACGATCTTTGAGAAGAAACCAACGCAAACGCCAGCATGCCTACCAAACACGCTCTACCATTGAACACAATCAACAAGGAGCAAATCAAAATGCACGTGCGCAGGAAGAATCTGAAAGCTCCTCCGAGGTATGACACTCAAGTGATCATTTTAATATGTTCCTTGGTCGTAGACTGTGTGATTTGACTACAGATGTTCTCAAAATAGTGTTACCATTAAGACTCAGGATTTTCTCTTCCTTTTTGATAAAAGATTTAATTCATAATGCTTTTAGGACTCATGCCATTATTTTATCAAATCAGTCTGAGAAGGAGGTGAGCTATTTATCACAGTTCCTAAATTGGCAGAAATATAAAAGTATTCAAATCTAGTTCAGAACAAATTGTTTTATGGACATCATCTGCTAGGAAATCTTGAAATATTGTCAGGTTAATTTAGCTGGTGTGGACATTGCTTTCCAACTTTTGCTGTTCATGCAAACAATAGACTTTATATTGCACATGTATAATAGATGTCACTAAGTAGGTTGTTTTCTTGTACATCTGTGCAGCAACTTCTAGAGATACTGTGTGTTGAAGTTGGGGGTTGATATTGATGAGAGTAAAGATACAAGAATTCCCAGATTAAATATAATTTCCTCTCAACAAAGAAAAGGGGGGAGCACGTAAAATAAATATTAAATCATGTTATGCATATTCTATATATTCATTGCTTTCTGCCACTCTGTGGTGTAACTATAAAATACAGGTGAATTAAATGCTCAGTTAAAAGCTCACCATAGTTATAAGAATTCTGACATTAAAGAAAAAACTTAGTATTAGATTGATTAACGGCCATACTTGCATATTAATGGATATATGTTTCAGTTATTAGCTTTTAAGCTTTTCAGGAAAAAAATACTTAAAATGTTTCTGTTGTTTTAACCTTTGATAATATGAAGTTCTTCCTCATGAAACAGCCTTTGCAGCAGTCCACTGTAGAAGCTTCTTTGCCTTGCAGGCCACAAACATTCTGTAGCAGTAATGACCATTAAAGGTTATATGCATCACCCACAAAAAATCAATCTTCTTCCACCTACTCTGCAGAAGCAACTACACGAAGGAAAAATGATGGTCACGTACTAGTAATTGGAATTCTCTGAATATATTTTGGATCAACAGATCTGCAATGACCAAGTCCAGCATCTCCCTTTCCTTTTGATTTTGACTCAAGTTTTCCAAGGTTGAAAGGACCTAAACAATAGTTTTGTAGGAGTGTAGAATTATGTGTGTTGGTTCTAAAATGCCTCAAGGGTGGGTGCAGTCGCATGCCTTTAGTAGTTTATGTTGCTATCAAAGGTTCAGTGGTTTGTGAAGGGAGGCATGGCATGGCATTGAGAAGGGAGGCATCTTCCTATATCACTCCATGGGGACTCTTTTTAGAACTTGAGTTACTGATAAATAACTTTTCTTTGTCAAATGTCATCCAAGTGTTTTCATAATAATATTTTCAGGTGAATATACATGATGTGAAAGAGAAAAAAAATTGGTGAATTTGTAGCAGCAGGAATAACAACATGACAGTGAAGATCAAACCCTGTTTTGTTTTTAATACAGGAAGATGAGACAGTTGGCACAAGTGATGCCTCTGCGGATGATGCTGTGGCTGCATGGCAAAGTGAAAGCAGTTCAAGGTAGCTTTTCCTGTCCTTCTAAATATTTCTTCTTTGTCTTAGAGAACTGCAGCATGACGGTTGATATTTGTGAAGCTATGACTACAATACCGAAATAAGTATCTAGGATTTACTTCGTCATAAAATAAGTAAATCTGTGTGTCTTTTGAGAGATTACGATAAGGAGACTCCTTGTGTAATACATTTTTATGCTCTGGATTGCTCATTGAAGTTGAAGTTCTCAGGCTCCATCACTCTGGATAGAATGTTTGTTTATCTTTATCTAGGAAATATTGTGGGGAAACAGACCAAGTAATTATAAAAATGTTTACAGAAGCACTTACATTTTGTTAAGGAAGTGTGAAAGACCTGTATTTTCAAATGGCTTTTAGTCCAAAGACTTCCTCCCCACCCCTCTTTCGTTTTTCGTTGGGTTTTTTTGTTATTTGCTGTACAGTTTTCGAATTCGCTGTACAGTTTTCATATTCTCTGTGCAGGATTAGGAACTAGTATGAAGTAAAGATCAGGAAAAGGAAGCTATTTCATAATTTGGGAGTCAGCTACCCAAAACACAAATGTTAGTTAGTCATTTGAGTAGTGAAGTAATAGTAGTGATGCAGGATGATTGCGTTGTGCTAAAGTGGCCAAATCCTGTTCTGTTCTCTGAAATTAATTTGTCAGAATCTTTTTGCTTAATTTTTAGAATTTTTTTTTTTAAATGACAATGCTTCTGTGTTTGGAGGGGACAAGAACTAATATTAAATCAGAAAATGTATGTCCCTTATGGAAGTCAGCAGTATGTATTTAAAGACTCCACTACAATTGGCTAAAACTCAGCAAATTCCAGTAATAAATCCATTAAGAGTTGATGTAAAAACATGAGGGCAACTAACTAACATGATAACCAACATATCAAAATATGTCCCACAGACTTCTCTGAAGGAGTGGAATCATTACTATGATGCAAATATTAAATATAATGCTAGCTCTTATGTGAATTTGCAACTCAAATAGCATGCTGAATTGAATAAATTACACACCATTTAGACTTTCTATAGACTTCATGTGAATATGGCTCTAATCCTGCAAGCTATCCATACAAGGACAGGAGCCTAGTTGCATGAAGCAGCTTGAAGGATCAAACCTAGAAGTGTATTGTGTGAAAGTCAGAGGTATAGTTTTCTTGACATGTTGTTTTTTAGCTTTTTACATTGTTTTATTTACAGTGACTCTTCAAGTGAATATTCTGACTGGACAGCGGATGCTGGAATTAATCTCCAGCCTCCAAAGAGACAAACCAGACAGGCAGCTCGCAAGATCTGTAGCAGCTCTGAAGATGAAAATATGAAGGAAGCTAAAGGATTGGAAGAGAAACGAAGGAAACCCAAACAGACTAGAAAAAAGGTTAGCTTTTGTTTTAAGGGCTTCTTAGCTTTATAAATCTTCCATAAATGGTTGCCTTCAAGTTTAATATTTTTCATTGACAAGTATACTTTAAAGACTCCTGACAGATAACACAGTAGTCACAGTCACCTTAAAATAGAACAGACTAGGATTCTGGATGTGTAACTTGATTATTCTGTTGTGATGGATGGGGTAATTTTGATATTGTAGTGGTTTTTATTTAGGATGCCCCCAGACTTTTATAAAAGAGCCAGCTTAATGAGAGAGAGAACCTTTTATATTTCTCAGTTCAGTACAGTTTTTGAATAATAATGGCCAGAACCTGGTGCACATAAAGATCCTTTTTTGTCTGAGGATTTTCCTGGCTTGTGTAGAGTCAGCATAGCATATTCTATGCATAGGAGGATGGGTGTAGAGTTTTGACATTGGAAGAACTCGCTGTGCTTCAGCAGTCCCAACTGGTGCAATGTCACTTGAAGTCGCTATGAGCCAGATGTAAGCCAGAGCAGTCATTAACATACTTTAACTTGCACCAGGGACCAATTCAACTGCCAGCCAGCCTACGGACCTGGGCCACTTTTGTCTCACCTTAGCTATCCCAAGCCACGTTCTAGAACAGCTGAGGATTTTGTCCGCAGGGTGTCAAATTTTCCAGCTGTCTATTTAAGTTTTAGTTTTTGGCATGTCTTCGGATGGAAAGGATGGCAAAGAAAAAAACAAATGAATAGCATCCACTTACATCTTTCCTTTCGTATAACTTAATCTCAAAAGGCAAATGTAAATGATCATATAAGCACCTGAGCTGATACTGGTGACATTGACTTGTGTCCCAAGTAGACAGAACTGCAAACAAAGGGTTAGTAAAAGGGCTGTGACATCAAAGCTGTTACGTTAGTTCCATATTTTTAATTTTTTTCTTATATACTTCATTTGAAAAATATTTGGGGGGTATTGTCGAAATAAACATTTTATATATTGAGAAATGAATTTTTTCCTTAACCTACCATTATGCTAATGAAGATGGTTGATAGGTAAAGATCACTTGATCTTCTTTGAGACTTGACATTTCAGGTTTTGTTCTGCTCATATTAATCATCTTTGCTTATATAATGAGTGGTTCACTTGTCTTGCCAGTTGTAATTAAAGCTTGTTCCCTAAATTTAATGCACTTTTTAAAGAAACCAAGTGGATTAATTTCAATGGAAGGGGAACCCAGTGAAGAATGGTTTGCACCTCAGTGGATCTTGGATACCATACCGCGTCGTTCACCCTTTGTCCCGCAAATGGGAGATGAGGTAATTTATGTACCATTGACCACGTTATCATTGACAGCAGCAAAAATTGCTTCATTTAGGACCAGTAAAGAGTGATGTTTAGTGAATACATGCTCAAATTAGGCCATGTTCTGCTTTTGCAGAAAATGAATGGACTAAAGCGAGTGCTCCTAGGGTGCCTTTTTTTCTGCATATGTGTAGATCTCAGTAACATCAGTAGGAATCACTTGGGCTTTTGAAGAGGAAAATAGGGCACCCCTGTTCCCTATGCATACACGCACATTCTTTGTAAAGATTCCAATCTCAAAAGTACATGTCTATCACTGCTGCAAATGCTAGATAAACACCATGCTGTTCAAAAGCAGGAATGAGAAGGTTTTCCAACAGAAAAATCCTTATGGAAATGTCCTCTAGAATTTAAAAGGGATCTTCCTTGTTTTTGTGTGTGTGTATATATATAAAATATTTGATTAAAAAATAACTTTAGGATTAACTGTATGAATAGAAAGAAATCTACACCTTCTCTCTCTCTCTCTCTCTCTCTCCCCCTCCCTCCTTTAAGATTATTTATTTTAGGCAAGGCCATGAGGCTTATGTGCGGGCAGTAAGGAAGGCAAAAATTTACAATGTTAACTTGCAAAAACAACCATGGAACAAAATGGAACTCAGGGTAAGTCAACTAAAAAAAGACATTTCCACGATCTATGCATCATCTCATTAACTTCTGCATTAAAGTAAAATGTGAACAAATGAAGAAAAGAAAAATGCTTTTTAAAAAGGTTGTTTTGCAAACCAAACTTGTAAGAAATTGTGACATACACCAATAAAACCAGCACTGATGGGAGAAAGTCAGAAGGCGATTGAAGGAAGATGTTTGCCTAATGTGGTATTCTTCACTAACAAAAGTAAGACAACTCTAATTTAAAATATTACCCTTTCTTGCATTCTAACTGATATAGAATTAGCAACTTTCAAGTTGCTAATTCTGTTACATCGTTATTCTTAGAATGAATGAAAATTTAGATACTGCTCATTTTTTCAGAACCTGAGTGTGACAAATAGCAGTCCCAATCTTACAAAAGCTTAAACATAAACATTGATAGTTCTATTAACTGCAACGGAACTACTTGTATGTGTAAAGTTATGCACATTCTTAAGTGCCTGCAAGATCAGGGCATTGTCTGAAACATATTCTACAATATGTTAATATATAATTTCCAAAGGGGGAGCCGTGTTAGTCTAGGTCAGCAAAACAAACAAGGAGTCCTGTGGCACTTCTAAAGACTAACAAATTTATTTATCACATGAGCTTTCGTGGAAGAATATCCTACTTCTGCGTCTGATGAAGTGGGATTTTCTTCCATGAAAGCTCATGCGATAAATAAATGTGTTAATTTTTAAAAGTGACACAGGACTCCTTGTTTGTTTTAATATATAATGATTCAGTTACCAAAGTTGTGAAGTTTTTTTAGTTTGCCAGTCATCGCACACATCTGTGAATTAATATAATGAATGTGACTTAGTTCTTAATCCTTGGCAGTGTCATACTTTATTGCTGCTCTACTTTAAATGATCAAATAGAGAAACAGTGGAAAATTTAATCTGATTCATGCTAATTTCCATCATTTTTGTATGGCCCACGGTAATGTTAAAGACATCTTGCTGCTTAAGGGAGATAGAAATACTTGTGATTCCAACTCTCTCTCTCTCTAATTTGTATCATTAGTGGCTGTTTCGGTCCAGCTATGCATCTTCAGAAGTCTCTTGAGTCTGAAGGGGATAGGAAAGAACAACTCTACTTAAGCTATACTGACACTTGAAACTAGAAGTTTGATTTCTACCTCAAATAGACGTACTTGTGCCCGTTATCACTGAGGCAGCACACAAAGAGTTGTGTTGTACTCGTGTTGGTATGGGCTAACTGCCCCAATACTACCCCTGTGGTCTGGGTGGGTTTGTGTTGGGGGTGGTTAGCCCGTGCCACCATTCCACAGCTGCCTCTGCTGCAACTACATTATGGATTTTGACATGCTCACACCCCTAAATCCAGGTGCAGCCTTAGTCTTCGAGAGGCAGAATGTCTCTAGGCATTGCCACTTAAATCCTAGCACTTCCAGAGGGACTGGTGGAACATGGTAAGCAGAGGCTCATGCTAAAAAAAAAAAAGAGCTTTCCTTTGCTTCTCTTAGTGGTGCCTCCTGGTGTGCAGAGGTTTGAGGCGATGGCTTTAGTCAGAGATCCCCTCCTGAGGCCACTAATGCTGCCGGAAGAACAAATGCACCGTCTGCAATACACTTCCCAGTGCATTTAACCAAATTATGGCTAACCTTATAGAGTGTGTTGGAGGGAAGGAATATGTGTATCCTTTTATCCTTCTTTGTTAGAGAGGCCATTATGCTCTTAGATTTTTAAAAAGGAAGGAAGGATTCTTTTAGGACTGATGGAAGTATCTAGGATGGAGAGAGGAATTAATTTTCATATTTGTACATATATATTTGAATACATGTATGAGTGAGTTTAAATACACTGCTTTTAATGAAATAAATGAATACACTGCTTTTAATGAAATAAAATCATGTAAGTATTGACCCACGCTGTATTTTGTTACTTAGGAACAAGAACTTGTGAAGACTGTAGGAATTAAATATGAAGTCGGACCTCCTACACTCTGCTGCTTGAAGCTTGCATTTCTAGATCCAATCTCAGGCAAAATGACTGGAGAATCTTTTTCCATTAAGTGAGTAACTGACTAAATCATTTCTCCAAACAAGCCAAATGTCCTTATAAATAGTCTCGAATCCCGTTTTTCTGCTCTTCCTGCAGAGGAAGTCTTCATATAAGCACTTGCCACTGCAGCAATGAACTTGATATAGCATTTGAAGACTAAAAAGATAGCCTACATGCTTATGCTAGTATGTGGCTGTTGGAGAAGTATCTTGTGTTTTTTTTCTGTTGTTTACAGGTACCATGATATGCCAGATGTTATTGATTTTCTTGTGCTGCATCAGTTTTATAATGAAGCCAAAGAAAGGAACTGGCAGATCGGTAAGCACTGTTTTACCATATCCCTGTCTTTTGGCATGCTGAATACATGTACTGGACAGGGTGCCATTCATTCTCTTTTTATAATGTAAGTATTTGCCCAGTTCTAATGAAAGAGACACTCATAAGTCATTGGTAGTTCACTTTTAAATGTATCGGTTATCTTTCAGGTGCGGCCTTCTCTTTGAGAGCATTCTAGTACACCTCTTGATGTAAATCAGTCCCAAAAGACCTTATGTCTTATTTTCTAATTAAACTCACTTTTCAAAAAAAATCCTAGTTTGTCAGTTTTACAATTGGCATATTATTAATAAATCATATCTGATCATGACTGGTATATTTTAAAGTCAGAAAGCTTAGCTCTGCTGGTGATAAAAGTCATGTATATATCCACACACAATATATTTGTGACTTTCAAAGAGACAGTCAACCAAGTTAGTGGAGGCTGGTGTATTGATAAGATCGTGTACTTGGTTTGTATCAAATTATGTGAATTACATTGAGTTGTCTAACTTCTGCTGGATTATGATGACTGAATCTTTATGGCAGCTGTTGGAAACTGTGCCTTTTGGCTGCCAACAGAAAGGTGACTAACACAACAGCAGCAGCAGTAGGGGAGAGAAAGAGAAATGTATAGAATATTGGACGAGAAAATCAATAGGTCCCTAAAGACCTGAAGAATCTAATGTTAAGTTGTAGTCTGTGGCTAGGGGGGAATCTGCTGTCAGTCTCCAGAAATGTCAGGTTGCTCTCTTTGGGCTTTTTTGGCCTGTTCATTGTGGTGCTGCCTGTAGTAGATGTACAGATTCAAGTAAATTATTTACTTTATTATACAAGTAAGATATGTTAACTGTTACATAAGAAAGGGATGTATTATTAACTGCTTTTTTTCAATTGCTCAATTTGACTTTTTTTTTTTATTACAGGAGATCGGTTTCGCAGTATAATAGATGATGCTTGGTGGTTTGGAATGGTGGAGAGTCAGCAGCCTTTCCAAGCAGAATATCCGGATAGTTCCTTCCAGTGCTACAGCGTTCAGTAAGGATTACTATAGTTGGAATATGTCAAAAGTTTCTAAGCACTTACAGGTCTCTTCTCCTCTGTGTGTTTATCTATAACCTACCTGTGTTCATCAAGGGGGAAAAAAATTAGATGAACAAACAGTGCACCTTTCTTTGTGACCTACCTAGTCGTAAAACTAGAATTTTGGAATTGTAGTGCAATTTGATATGAATTAGAGTCCCAAAAAAACTACATTGAGTTTCTGGTTCTTGGTACACAGGAATTACTATTGTCTTTCTAGTCCAGCATCCTATTTCTGACAGTGGCACCAGATGCTTCAGAAGAAGGTGCAAACAGCTCTGTAAGTGGCAGTTATGAGATAACGCAATAGTTTCCAAACTTTTTTCCTCGGGACCCAGTTGAAAAAAATCCTTTATGCCCACGACCCAACAATTCCATCTTTGAGCAATGTATTCCAGTCTTGCGGCAGTGGTTATCTTTTATGCTGTGGAGCATAAGACTTTAAATGTTCTTGAAAAATGAATCCTCGCTAATGTAATGTGATGTTCTCATTGTCTGCATCAATGTTGAATTCTTTTTCTGAATCCCGCTCAGCTTTAGCCTCACTGATCATTGGCAGGGAGTTCCACAGTTGATGTTTGTTTCTTCTTTTTAGATTTTTAACTTTATGCCTTTCAATTTAATTGACTGTCCCTAGTTAGTTTTATTCCAAGGGTAAATAGGAACACCCGATTCCCTCTGTATACCATTTGGGTTATTTTCTGTATATCTAGGTCTCTTTTTTTATTAGTCTCCTGGCTAATGAGTCCCAGTATTTGTAATTGCTTCTCAGATGGAAGTCCTCCCATGGATCTAATAATTTACACCACTTATCTCTGAACTCCTTCTTTTTCTGTTCTCTCTTGATTGATCAGAACTGACCCAATATTCCTAGGAGAGGGCATACTGTTAATTTGTATTATGGCATGATAATACTGAGAATATTATTGTCTCTTCCATTCTTTTATGCATAATGTATTGTTTGCTGCACATGCAGTAGATGAACTTCAGTATTTTTAAAGATGTAAAATAATTAACATTGAAGTTAATTATTTGAACTCCTCATATATATACTGCTGAGTTCAGTAACAACTCGGGCCTTTGAGCTGAATAGTTACAGTTAATTTGGAACCCAGCAATGTGAGTGACTAGTTCAGCTTTGTCCTTCAATGAACATTACCTTGCATTTGTCAACACTGAATTTCATTTAATGTTGTGCTGCCCATTGGCCTGGTTCTGTGGGATCCTTTTAGTGTTTCTTGGCCTTCTTTAGGTTTAACTAACATCATTTTGAGTCATCTGAAATTTTTACCATCTCACTGTCCCCTTCCCCCCTCTTCAGATCATTGCTAAGTATATTTGTAAAACACTTGTCTTAGTGTGGTTCTTTGGGCCATCCCACTGTTAGTTTTTTGTCTTGTTGAAAAACAAGGATTTGTCCCTACAGCGGTTTTTGGGGATATGGATATATTGTTTTTTGGTGTTAGCTAGTTGCTCTGCTTTATCCCATGACAAAATAGTTTCCTTAATAGACTACTATTTTGTCCAAGGATTTTTTTTTAAGTCCAAATAAATAAAATCAACCATTTTTCCATTATCCATTCTCTAGTTGACTTTCTCAAAGTGTGCTGCCAAATTGGATAAACACAATTTTCTGTTACAGAAGCTGTGCAGATTTCTCCCTGGTGTATCATTGTTCATGTAATACTGTAGTAGTAACCAAAATACTGTGGTGTTCTGGAGTGCTACTGGGAACCTCAAAAGTGATCTGTAGCTATTGTATTACAGCTCTTTCTGGCATGTATCCTCTGACAAAAACATTTGTTGAAAATAATCTGTCAGTCAATGGTTACAAAAATAATATGTAGTGGTTACACAAATATTTTGACCTTTTTCTCTAGTTCCGTAGTTATTGATTGCCATAAAAAAAATCTTCCCAAACAGTAGGTTTTATTAATTGTTGTCATTGCTAAGGCAAATACATTGCTGAGATGGGCTTGAAGAAAAACCTTGGATCTGAATGCATCCAAACCTAAGGGAAGCTGAAATCTACTTGTGATACTGGCCCATCTCTAACATATTTCTCTCTTGGAAGAAATTTTGCACCCTCCATGCATCAATGCAAATAGATGGAAATAGGTGAAAATAAATATTTGTATGTATGTAATATGATTTTCATTTGTTTTAAATAGCTGGGACAATAATGAAAGAGAAAAGATGAGTCCATGGGACATGGAGTCAGTTCCAGAAGGAAGTAAATATACTTTTGGATTCATTATCATTTCCATGTTAATACAATTATACTGCATGGGATTAATGGCTCACTGTTCTTGAATTCTTCATATTTCATTTAGCTGCTTATCCGGAGGAGGTTGGTGCTGGAGTTCCTGTGTCCCCAGAGGAACTGACATCTCTGCTGTATAAACCCCAAGAAGGAGAATGGGGGGCCCATTCCAGAGATGAAGAATGTGAACGAGTTATTAGGGGGATTGATTATCTTCTGACGCTTGGTATGTTGGGCATGAAATAATTACAGGAGTGCCAAGAAAATCAACCCAACGTCCAATGACTCTTGGGAGGGGACAGAATTTAACAAAAAATAATTGGAAATAACATCTTATTCCTTTAAGCAAGGAAGGAATCTGCTTTACAAATTTCTGATATTGGACACCCATACTTCAAAGCTTTTATGGGTAGCAGTTTTCAGCAACAGCTGGTGGCATGGAAGTCTCAAATGCAGGTTTTAATTAATAATGCATTTTTAAGTGGGGGAAATGTATTTTCATCGTGTGGGCATTCAGAATGCCTCACCAAGCAACATGTATATAGATATATTTATAGTTGGGCAAACGATGGCTGGATTTTCCTTTTTACAAGAGATCTAGTTCTTTTATTACTATACTCCCAGTGTTGTCATCTGTGGAGTCTAATTCATTTTTATCTTTTTGATTTTAGATATTTCTAACCCCTTTGCTGTTCCAGTGGACCTTAGTGCCTATCCCATGTATTGCACTGTTGTTGCTTACCCAACTGACCTCACCACAATCAGGAGGAGACTTGAAAACAGATTTTATAGGTCGGTTTGATCTGTATCTGATTTAAATTACTGTGAATATTATCGTGTATCCCACTAGAATATCTACTGAATTGAATGCATTGCAACTCAAAAAATAACTTTAACTCAACAAATACTGTCACTTATTGTAAGAAACGTCCTCAGCAGTCTGCAGCACAAGGTTAGTCTCCATACCCCATCTTCAAGAATGTCTTGATTTTTAAAAAAATTAGTAATTTTTTTGGTCAATTCATAGACTCTAGGGTCAGAAGGGACCAGTATGATCATCTAGTTCGACCTCCTGCACAATGCAGGCCATAAAGCCTCACCCACCCACTCCTGCAATAGCCTCTAAGCAGTGACTGAGTTATTAAAGTCCTCTGAGCATGATTTAAAGACTTTAAGATACAGAGAATCCACCAGCAAGTGAGCCATTCCCCAGGTTACAGAGGAAGGTGAAAAACTCCCAGAGCGCTTGCCAATCTGCCCAGGGGGAAAATTCCTTCCTGACTCCACATATGGCAATCAGTTAAACCCTGAGCAAGTGGGCAAGTCTCACTAGCCAGTCACCCAAGAAAGAATTCTCTGTAATAACTTAGAGCCCACTCCATCTACCCTCCCTTCTTAGGCCACTGGCATATCCACCATCAATAGTCAAAAGATCAGTCATTTACCAAACCAGGTCATCCCATCACACCATCCCCTCCATAAATTTATCAAGCTCAGTTTTGAAAGCAGTTACGTTTTTTGCCCTCACAGCTCCCCTTGGAAGTCTATTCCAGAACTTTACTCCTCTGATGGTTAGAAACCTGCGTCTAATTTCAAGCTTAAATTTCCTGATGGACAGTTTGTAACCATTTGTTCTTGTGTCCACATTGGTGCTGTACTCAAATAATTCCTCTCCCTCCATGGTATTTATCCCACTGATATATTTATACAAAGAAATCATATCTCCCCTCAAGCTTCTTTTGGTTAGGGTAAACAAGCCAACCTCTTTAAATCTTCTCTCATAAAACAGGTTTTCCATTCTATGGATCATCCTCGTAGCCCTTCTCTGCACCTGTTCCAGTTTGAATTATCTTTTTTAAACATGAGGGACCAGAACTGCACACAATATTCCAGATGAGTTCTCACCAGAGCCTTGTATAACGGCATTATCACCTCCCTATCTCTACTCGAGATACCTCTTCTGATACATCCTAGGACCACATTAGCTTTTTTCACGGCCACATCGCATCGGCGGCTCATGGTCATCCTGTGATCAACCAGTACTCCTCGGTCCTTCTCCTCCTCTATCCTTTCTAACTGATGCATCCCCAACTTATAGGAAAATGTTTTATTTGTCCCTAAATGCATGACCTTGCATTTTCCATTATTAAATTTCATCCTATTCCTAATACTCCAGTTTACAAGGTCATCCAGATCTTTCTGTAGCATATCCCGATCCTTCTCTGCATTGGCAACACCTCCCAACGTGGTGTCATCTGCAAACTTTATTAGTACGTTCCCACTTTTTGTGTCAAGGTCAGCAACAAAAAGGTCCCAGGACTGATTCCTGAGGAACTCCATTAGTAACCTCCCTCCCACTTGACAGTTCACCCGTCAGCATGACTTGCTGTAGCCTCCCCTTTAACCAGTTCCTTGTCCACCTTACTATATTTGTATTAATCCCCATCTTTTGTAACTTAACTAATAATTCCATATGTGGAACTGTATCAAATGCCTTGCTGAAATCTAAGTAAATTAGATCCACTGTATTCCACTTATCTAAAAAATCTGTTATCCTCTCAAAAAAGCAGATCAGGTTGGTCTGGCACGATCTACCTTTTGTAAAGCCATGTTGTATTTTATCCCAGTTTCCATTAACCTCAATATCCTTAAGTACTTTCTCTTTCAAAAATGTTTCCATGCATGATACCAAGGTCAGACTAACAGGCCTGTAGTTATCCAAGCTCACTTTTATTCCCTTTTTTGAAAATAGGAAAAATATTAGCAATTCTCCAGTACAACCCCCAAGTTTACATATTCATTAAAAATCCTTGCTAATGGGTAGGCAATTTCATGTGCCTGTTCCTTTAATATCCTCAGATGGGGTGCGTCTACACTTGCAAGCTTAAGTCGACTTAATTTACTCTGCGTCTACACTACAGTTTCCTTAAGTCAACTTAAGCAAGCTGCTTAAGTTGACTTAAGGAAAATAAAGTCGACTTAATGAAAATTAAGTCGACTTTAATTAAGTCGACTTTATTAAACCTACTTTTAATTCAACTTTAGGCTCAAGTCGACTTTTTAAAGTCGACTTAAGCCATTGTAGACCTGAAGTAGCCCTAAGTTGACTTAGAGTTGACTTAGAGCTCTTCAGGACTCCCCCACTGCCCCCCCTGCCACCGTGAACCTGCCCTAGGTCCCCCTAGCCCCTAGAAGTCGACCTAGGCGTCCAGTGTGGACGCTC